>JAJLTP010000066.1:0-104282 GCA_030568275.1 Lipomyces orientalis | reverse complement strand
TAACTTTAAATACAATGTAATTTTGGTGTACAATAAAAAAATAGGTAACCTATCTAAGAAGCAATATACCTATAATTTATTTCGAACTTAACTCATAGGCAGTTCTTTGTATAGATAACTTAACTTCAATATTAGAAGCCAGGATACTATATAGATAGTGCAATATGACGGCTCAAAATATCAACTTTTGTATGGGTTTATAGCGATCGGCTCGCTTGGGCGATCGGTTGGCTTGCCGCTCAACGTTAACTTAGTTAGTTAACAACTTAGGGCCTGATTCTTTTTTTTAATGGTCCTCCCATTTAAGTGCCAAAAAAAAAAAGAATCGCCCCTTCTAATGGTACTCCCATTATACTCAAAAAGAATCGCCGCTTCTAATGGTACTCCCATTATACCCAAAAAGAATCACCCCTTATAATGGTACTCCCATTATACCCAAAAAGAATCAGTAGCGTTCAATGGAGCTCCCATTTTACTAGCGTAAATAGAGTTGAAATGGAGGTCACTCTTTTCCCATACAAAAAGCTAATGGAGGTCTGACGTCCATTTCAACTCCATTTACGCTAACGCACCCTACCGAAACACCACCTCTCTGACCACTCTACATAGTAGCACGCCCTACAATGCGCTCCCAACAGGAGATCGATATCGAAGACGATTTATTCGACGACCTCTTCCTTACGATTATATTGTAGTCCTTACAAAGGGAGGGGGGAAACGGGGGGTTCAACAAATGGCCACAGCGGAGGAGGGATTTGAATAAGAACGCGGGGCAAGAGTATCTGGACCAGCTACTTAACTGTGGCCATCCTGAACGCATTAAGAGTGCCTTAAGGATGTCTCGAGATGCCTTTTTTCCCCTAAAAAACTGGCTTGTAAACCATACCCAGTTGAGAGCCTCAATGCATGTTTCAGTGGAGCTGAAACTAGCAATCTTCCTCCATATCGTCTCGGCCAGCTTCACAAAGAGATACTATGAAACGCTACTTTTGTTGGAAACAGGGTATTCAGCGAGTAAGCTACCTATAATGGATTTGAAACCAGACCTTAGCTAACTGCTAGTAGACCATTTCATGAAGTTCTGGATCGCTGCTAATTCTTTACCCCGCCTTTGTCAAACTCCCTGATGTTAATACTCCCCTTGCATCTCGAATCTCTGACGACCCTCGATTTTATCCCTGGCTTAAAGATTGTCTAGGAGCTTGGATGGTACACATTTTTGCCGCTCTTCTAGCGGCAGTGACCGGGGAAGGGAAGAGACAGTAATTGTATCTTCTTCTAGAGGCTCTATAAACTGTGAAGGCGGTATAATCTCAGGGCGGCTTCTCTTATTACTAGGGGCTATTTCAAAATATCAAATATTGATACGAAAGAGAAATCAGAGGGAGAAAATTAGCGTGTAGAGCCTTTATAAATTACTGGCGTCGCCGCGTTGCGTTACGCGCTTGTAGGCTCTCCCAAATTTATTTTTCTTTTAGAGAGTAACTTTCGTGACTGACCCGGATCACGTGCAGATTCGAATGGAGGTCCATTTTAAATTTAAATGGAGCTAAATGGGAGCTCCATTTTAGAAGGAAAAAATGGCCCGCCCCTAAATGGAGCTCCCATTTAAAAAGAGGGAAACCCTGACCCTAAATGGAGCTCCCATTTGAAAAAGTAAATGGGAGCGCCATTAAAAAAAAGAATCAGGCCCTTAGTTAACTTATAAGTTACCCCTGAATGTCAGTTTCCTCGTCGCTCGGTTTAGGGTTTGCTTGTCGCATCAACCTCTCACCTCGACTAGGGTTTCAGTGGCCTGCCCAGAATCGGTGATCATCGGAATGGTAGCGTCCGTTGAAGCAATTCCAACTAGCTGCGCGCATGAGATATAAATACGCAGCTCGCCAGTCATTGTGCACGTCGATCATATAGAAATGGTGCCCCCTAAAGTGGATTATTCTCTCTATCTCGTCACCGACCCGTATCTAGTGCCCGTGGGCACGACGCTCGAAGAGCAGGTACGAAGGGCAATAGACGGCGGTGTTACACTTGTGCAGCTACGGGAAAAAGATGCCGAGACCTGTGACTTCATTGAAAGAGCTAAGACGATCCATGCGATGACCAAGAAGGCAGGAATCCCATTACTCATTAACGACAGAGTAGACATTGCGCTGGCAATTGATGCAGAAGGAGTTCATATTGGGCAAGAAGATATTGGTGAGTCCCCAGATCACGACAGGGTGCGGCAACCATCTTCTAACAATAATCGGTTGCTAGATGTTGCCACTGCGCGAAAGCTTCTCGGACCAGACAAGATTATTGGCATGTCCGTTAGTTATGTGTCGGAGGCCGCCAAGGCTGTCGAGGATGGGTATGTTTAGAACCGAGACGTGGTCAGCGCGCGTTTTGCTGGAGTACGCCGCCTAACACTACACAGCGTAGATTACGTTGGAATCGGCGCTATCTACGACACTGCGACGAAGACGCCCAAGAAACCTCCCGTTGGTATCAATGGTGCGCGCAAGATTCTCTCTTATCTCTCTTCAGTCCCGCGCTATGTTTCCACTGTCGCAATCGGCTCCCTCAACCTCAAAACTGCGCGAAATGTTGTTCATCTCTCCACTGTTCCAGGACGTTGTCTTGACGGAATTGCTGTTGTTTCAGCAATCATTGCCGCAGAGGATCCTGCTGCAGTTTCCAAGGAACTCCTAAGCATCGTCCGGAATCCACCTTACTGGATGAGTATTATTCCAAACCGCGATGTACCATCAGTTCTGGCAGATATTCCTGCTGTGATCTCGAAAGTGCGGTCAGCGACTCCGTTTGTGCACAACATCATCAACCGAGTCGCTACAAATTTCGCGGCCAACGTCAACCTCTCAATTGGTTCCAGTCCCGCCATGTCTGAGAATATCCCAGAATTCGATGACTTCGCGAGTATTCCAAACAGTGCTCTTCTTATCAATATGGGGTATGGCACGAATGATTGGGTGGAAACATATCTGGCGGCAGCCGGTGCTTATGCCAAAAACTTGCGGCCAATTGTATTAGATCCTGTTGCTGCGGGCGCCTCAGAATTACGTAGAGGGGCAGTGAAGTCGATGCTTAACCATTCTCACTTTGATGTTATCAAGGGTAACGAAGGCGAGATTTTCTCAGTGGCTGGAGAGGCGTCGCAGATGCGAGGCGTGGATAGTACGTCCAGCTCTCAGTTGCAGAAAAAAGCTAATGTGGTTGAAGCGCTTGCCGCCAAGGAGAAGACAATTGTGGTACTGACTGGTAAGGAGGACGTGATATCCGATGGCATGACCACGTTTGTACTCCGCAATGGCCATGCGTATCTTGCGGATATAACAGCATCTGGATGTGTCTTGGGCTCAATAATTGGTGCAATTGTTGCTGTCTCTCTAGAGGACAGGTTCCTTGCTGCAGTGGCTGGTGTTCTGCTATATACTATTGCGGCTGAACGTGCAGCTGTCGCTCCAGGGGTTAGAGGGCCAGGAACATTCATCCCCGCGTTGCTTGACGAATTATATCTGCTCACGATGGCCACTGCCAATGGCGATGCATCATGGTTGGAAGCTGCTAAGATTGAACGATACATCGAGACTTAGACGATGCGCACTATATAGACTGGCATGTACGGCTACCTGGAGATAGAATTTTTTGTATATTATAGACTATAAATCTTGCGTTATTCACTTTTAGCGAATCCTACTAACAGCTAGATGCTTGTGATACGCAAATCATATGCTTCTTATAGACTGCTGACCACTACTCATAGTAGACAATATATTATTGTTAAAGAAAACAGTGCAAGTTGATCTCAGTCAGGATAAAATTACAGAAGTTAAGGTTTCGTGTTGATCGAGGTTCTGCAGCGCATGGTAGTTCACATTCTATGTCATAGTAATCAAATCCAGCGTACTCAGCTTCATATCAAGTTGGTGTCGGCGACGACCTTTCAAAGAGTTCCTGGCCCTCCGCAGAGTGCTGGGCTCGGTATTTGTTTTCCTCCGGCGTCTGCATGTTTCTGAGGCGTAGCAAGTCTCGCAGATGGTCGTCGCGATGCTGTCGTGTTATCCTGGCCCAATTCTTTGGCATGCGATTCAGTTGCGGTGCACGATTGATCACCTGTGGACGTCATCAACTTCGAACGCATAGCCTCAGTCGGAATTGGAGACCTGACGGGTCGTCGCTTTAGAAGCTCATGATTGATTCTTACAATTCTCAGCGCTCCTTGCATCAGCAATGCCCTGGTCAATTAGACGGCTCATGCATCGCGCGAATCTGTTGCAGAGGTTCGACCCACTCGTACCCTCATTGCTGGTCATCATAGATGCAATGTCTACGGGAAAATGAACGCCTCTTAGAACGCGTCGCATACCCCGCGGAGTTCGTGGGCGATCGCATCAATGACCTGGTCTGACAGTATTGACTGCATTCGCTCGCGATAGATTACGAAAGTCGTTTGGGAGCTACAACTGTCTAATCGTTAGCTCTGTCATATTCGAGAGCCGCGTAGCAGAGGGCCCGCTGCTTCTGGCGCGCTCTCCAATAATCCTGACCACAGCATTTTGATCTGTGTCCATGTGGTTGCTGTCAATCGCAAGCCGTAGCTATCTTTTTTCACTCAAGACGATTTGAATTTCAGCGTAGTGGCCGTCCTCACAGTCATTATCTGGCAAATTGGGAGAAAATTATCATCGTCGTCACTGTCAGCTCCGCCATGAGTGGCACTGACAGTCACATCGTCTTGGACTTCGAGGGTATCATTTCTGGCAACGGAAGTGTTATTGTTGTCCAATAATGTGTTGCTGATCACGATTCGCACCGTCGTGTCCGCAGCCTCGACCACGGGACCTGTTATTCGCGATGCGATAATTGCTAACAATCAGGTCATCACCGGCGCAAGATTGAGCCACGTTCTGGCATCTCGCATCTGTATTACAACCTTTTCCTCGTCAGACGGATAAGGTGAAGGCACACCATCGACTAGATGATAGCAACGGCGCTAGTTAGGGTTGTCTAAGTGACTAGTCCCGACTGTCCCTGACGACTTGACGATCTTTCCAGTCAATCGCCGATAGCATCGTCGCTTTTATGTAGAGAACTATGCGACAGTTTCCACTTGGCAAAGTATAGTTGGTGATACTGAAGGGACTGGGAAATGCCAAGCAGATCGTGGTGTTTTTGAGACGCAGAAGATGTTTTGGCCGACAGCTTGACAACTGCATGTACAACCGAGCCCGGGCTGCAATTCCGTCCCTGGACAATAGTGCGCCTAAGTTAACTGTCGATATAACACAGATTTGATTATTTTTGGCTCGGCCACAATTATTTACGTTAGGTAATCATCCAATCACTAAATAGTTCTAGGGAGTAGACATCGAGGAACAGATATACACATGTATGCATATATACACACTGACTGACACCAAAACGCCTGGCCTGTACTTATGACCAATAGACAACCTTCCGCAACGAAATAAGCCAATCAATGATAACCCACCCGCCGAAATTTAACAACTTATAATACAAGTGAATATTAAATCTGTCTCGAGAACGCGCTAGCAAACATCTCCCGCATTCTAAAAAAGTGATTCTTTATTCTTATCGGCATGATCACTTTCGTCTCAATCGGCACTGGGAATGACTTTTGCACGCCAGCCATAACGGATTCGACCTCTTCGTCAGAGTCTACCGGACCGTTGGCAAGCTCCATATCTTCAGCTAACTGGGCGGAAGATGTCAGTGCTGCCTGCTTCATTTGGTTTTTCTTTTGATAGGCCGCAAGTAGAACATCATAAGGCTGCGATCGGCCAGGAACATTTCGCTTAGCACCCATGGAGTGAGACTTGCATGTGAGCGAACGGGCGCAGAAACCACCATTTGGTAGTGGCACGCCGCATTGTCGTTCGACGTCGACCGGACCTTTCGGCTTTGGTGCGGCTTTCGGAGGCTGTTTCTTCTTCTTCTTGGGAACTTGCTTGTCTTCTGTCGAAGTTTCAAATTTTCTCTTCTTTGTGGTTGTCTTTGTGTCTTTCTCAGCCATATCCTTCTCTTTCTCCTTCGCAGTCTCTTTATCTTTCTTGCCTTTTATTGGCTTATCACCCTTACCATTATTGTTTCCCCCATTTCCATTACCGTCGCCTCCGCCGCCACCACCACCGCCACCTCCTCCGCTAGTGCTGCTACTGCTAGTGCTACCAGCACCACCATAGGCGCCTTTGGCATTGTTAGATCCTCCAGAACTACCGCTCTTGTTACCACCACTACCTCTAGCATCTTTGTTCAGTCCTGCTGTCGATAATTTAATACTGTCTTTGCTTTTGTTATCTGCTGCGTCTTGTATAAACTTTTTGCCTAGATCTTGTGTATCCCGCCCCTGTTCAAGGCACTCACGAATGTGCGAGGCAAGAACGTGTCTTAAATATGGTTTTCCACAAGTAACACAAACACCGTATTCTAGCTTGTCAGTGAGCGGGTGGGACGAGGAGAGCGCCTGCCGGTCTTTCGCGTCAAGGAAGGGAGATGCCGAGTCGAAGTTATTGGACGGGGACGTGGTTTGCGAATGTGTAGCCGAATTGTCTTCGCCCTCCAAGATTTTAGCGTACTCTAGCCATGTAGAGTCTGAGTCTGCAACAGATGATAACGAAGTCCCTGCTGAGGCGGACGAATGCGAGGATGACTGGGAGGAGGTAGATGACGATGGCGAGAAAGCTTGAGCTCTCAGAAGCACGGACTGGGACCCCATTGAGCCAAATACTTTGTTGAGGATCTCATCGTCGGCCATCGTTGGACGAGGAATACCTGAAGACGAAAAATGTTAGTCTCTTGTGGTGTGGATTGCGGTGGATTAGTATTAACAGCCCGAGGCAGCCAGTGTATGATTCAGGGGTTTCTCGGGGACTCGTTTCTGCTCTTGACAGGGAAACAAGACGCGTCATACGTGCACGTCGATTGTGAGCGTATTCTACTCCCGAACTCACGTCAACCCAAAAATATGATAGCAAATAACAACTGAAAACTGCCCGAATTGGGAAAGATTCATGTGCAATTTGCCATTACAAAAAGGAATCCAGCCACACACCGCCACCCGCCGGCCGTTGAGTGATCACAAGAAAGAACTCATAGTGGAAATCGAGCACTCACCTATAGTACCGACAAGGGCCATTCAGGCACTGAAAGAGACTCGGACGATGACGTGTCGGCGACAGTGGATGGATTGTACAATGCCGCCGAACGAGCCTCGGCTAGTGTTGAGATGAGTTGACTCGGTGATGCGGGTGAAAATCGGGCCGTTCTTCGAGTTGGCCGCTGGACAATCATCCATTCCGAGGAAAAATTTACAACACTTGCGGAGTATACAAGCATTCGTCTTGGAGCAGTGGCATATCTCTCTCAAGTTCAATGCCGGTACGAAACCCGCCTTTATCCGCTGCTGCTGTGGCTCCCGCCGCTTGTGGCGCAGGGCTAGGGGCACCAGGGCACGCGAAATAGCTCGATTAAATTTCTCGTCTCCTAGCTGACCCAAATTTTGTTAGTCTTCATCGCGCTCACGCAAATTTCACTCTGCCGTATCTGCACACAGCCGACTGCTTTTTGCTCATTTAATCATCTGCAATACGTCCAGACTTCCCTGTCTTATGCATTGTTCGGTGTTCGTCTCCGCCGACCCCGCCGCCGTTGATTTGTTCTACCTCTCTCGCGCACCCTCCATATCAAAAAGTCGCCAAAACGTAGTACCTCTGACGCACGTCGCTGTTTCGCCTTGCAACTTGTTGGGCACAAACCTATTTTGCCAGAGTCGTCACAGTCTGTGTTAATTGCAGTTTATCATCATGTCGATCAGTAAGTACTCCGTGGTCTTCTTCCATTGTGAGTAAGTACTTATTTGCCACCTAGATATCTGTCGGGACAACCAGGATCCCTTCTATCGCTATAAGATGCCTCCGATCATCTCTAAAATTGAAGGCCGTGGAAACGGTATCAAGACCGCAGTCGTCAATAACGCTGATGTCGCGCGTGCTCTCGCTCGTCCTCCTATGTATGTCACTAAGTTCTTCGGACTCGAACTGGGCGCCCAAACCTCTGTCAACGAGGCTACGGACAGATACATGGTCAACGGTGCGCACGATGCCGCCAAGCTCCAAGATTTGCTCGATATTTTCATTCAAAAGTTTGTGCTTTGTAAAGCCTGCAAGAATCCTGAGACCGATATTGTCATCACCAAGGATCAAATGCTCTATCGTGATTGCAAAGCTTGCGGCAAGCGTTCTCCGGTTGATCTCAGCCACAAACTCTCTGGAGTCATTTTGAAGAATCCTCCTGCTAGTGTCGGAAAGAAGGGCTCTTCCGGTGGCAAGAAGGGCAAGAAGGACAGAAAGGATAAGGAAAAGGACAAGGACAAAAACGGCGACGCTGATGATGCAGAGGATGGAGAGGGCTCCGACGACGAACTCACCAAGCGCATTGCAGCCGAGGCTTCTTCTCTTCCACTTACCCAAGCTGCCACGGGTGATGACGAGGACGACGATGATGACTGGGCAGTCGATACCTCTGAGGAGGCTGTCCGTGCACGAGTCAAGGAGCTTGAGGGCCAAGTGGGGGCGTTTGCCATTGGCGACGACGACGAGACCGATGGTAGCGATATCTACTCGCAACTCGGCAACTGGATTCTCGAGCAGCCCGCCAAGTCAAATAATGTGGAAGTCTTTATGAAAATTAAAGAGCTCGGAATCGAGAATAAACATCGTACTCTCCAAGTTCTTGCTCAGACTTTGTTTGACAAGGACATTCTCAATCAGATCAAGGACCGCGCACCACTACTAAAGAAACTTATGACTGGTGATAATCATGAGAAGGCTTTTCTTGGTGGTACTGAGCGCTTTATTGGTCTGGAGCATCCTGAGCTGATTCCCTCGGTTCCTAAGATACTTCACCAATACTACAGTTATGACATAGTATCTGAGGATGCTATCTTGAAATGGGGATCTCGAGCTAGTAAGAAGTACGTCGATAAGGAGATTAGCAAGAAGGTTCGCAAGGCCGCTCAGCCTTTTTTGACCTGGTTGGAGGAGGCTGAATCGGAGGATGAGTCCGAAATAGACGAGGAGGCAGAGGATTCCGAGTAAATTGGGCGTTACAGCTGTCTAGTTCATTGTCTCGTCGCTTTACTTGCTTTGTTGTAGGGATACCGTTCACTGATGGTTTATTATGTTGCAAAATAGTTTGCACTGAAATCGGTTTTTTGGGGTCGCAGGGTGATCCATCTAGTAATTAGATGTATTTATGAGTCATATATATTTGGATTATAAAAGCAATAAGTGTTATTTATTGTAATATGACCTTATGGAATGCTGTAAATATGGACTGACGGTCAACGTCGTTGCTAGGGTAACAATTGAAAATTCCTTTTTGGGGAACGTATGAACGTAGCGTTGCCGCGACAACGATGCATCATTTGTTTACATTGCGGTAAACAAGCTAACGATCAGGTGGCTCAGAGCATCATATACCCCTTTTTTTAACCCAGCACGGCATTATTCTTTATTCTCAATGTCTGGCACTCTTTGATACGGTCTTCACGTCAATTAAATATACATTGGCCGCTTGTAGCAGCATAATTTACATTTGATTAGTTGCGATGACATCCGTGAAGACCCTGGAGTCCCGGCTTTCGAGGACTACTCTCCATGATTCACATGGACCTACTACGTATACCACAACTCTAAATTGCAATGGGAGCAATGGAAAACTCAAGGTGAAGCGTGCATCATTACTTAATTAGACGAAGGCATTGCTAACAGAAAACTGCGCAGTCTTCAGGTCTAGCAACAAGCACTCATCATTCTCAGCGTTCGTCGGTGACCTCGAACAACGCATCCAGCAACAAAGAAAACCTCGGTAGCTTCTCTGGTGGTACAGTCCGGAACCCACTACTCAAGTATGCGTTGCACAACACGACTGGTGGTGTGTCGGCCACTAGGGGATCGCAAATGCCTCCACCATCGTCGCCAAATTTGCACAAGGCAGGCGCAAGCTCCGCTCCTCATGGATACCTATCATCCCACGATGTCGTTAACGCACAAACTGACGCTCACCGCTCAAGCGGGAGTAATTCGTCGCCGCCAATCACTGCCCTAGTTTATCAGCCTGAAGTTCAAGCTCATCGCCAGTATTCTCTTGACAGCTTCGAAATCGGTAGAAAACTTGGGAAGGGCAAATTTGGGAAGGTGTACTGCGCCAGGGACAAGGCTACAGGATATGTTTGCGCGTTGAAAGTCATGGAAAAGAAAGAGCTTATTCACTTCAAGGTTGAAAAGCAATTTCGAAGAGAAATTGAGATTCAATCAAACTTGAGGTGAGCTGTTAGCGACAACGCAGTATTTATGTCTCGCAGCCTAATAGATTGATTAGGCATCCTAATATCTTACGACTCTACGGACATTTTCACGATTCCTCTCGAGTTTTTCTCATTCTAGAATACGCGGGCCAGGGAGAGATGTTCAAAGTGCTTCGTAAAAAGGGCCGTTTCAGTGACATCTTAGCTTCTCAGTATATTTGTCAGATTGCTAGTGCACTTTCCTACCTGCATAAGAAGCATATTATTCACCGAGATTTGAAACCTGAGAACCTTTTGATTGGACTTGACGGTGAAGTGAAGTTATCTGACTTCGGGTGGAGTGTGCACACTCCTTCGTCTCGGTATGCGAATACCGCAAAAGAAATTTGATTCTAACTAACAATTTGTAGCCGAACCACTATGTGCGGAACTCTTGATTACCTACCTCCGGAAATGGTTGAGGCTAAAGATCATGACTATAAGGTCGACCTTTGGGCTTTGGGTGTTCTGACATATGAGTTTCTGGTTGGAAATCCTCCGTTCGAAGAGCCGGCTCATAAAGCCACGTATAAGAGGATATCGAAAGTTGATCTCAAAATTCCACCATTTGTGAGCGTCGAAGCCGCAGATCTGATCCGCCGTGTAGGTTTTGACCGGCATTTCCTTGCAGCCACTACTAACAATACATTGATAGTTGCTTCAACATCAACCTGAGAGGCGATATCCTCTTGATCAGATTCCAGATCACCCATGGATTGTTAAGAACAGGCCATTATGGGCAACCAGCAGCGGCGGCCAACGCGGATCAAGTTAGATGAAGGCCAGAAAATCTACTTGGATGATAGGCCGTAGGATTTGACAATGTTCTACGTTCGCTTTGACATGTATGTATGTTTCATAGCAAAATGCCGTTGCAGAATATATGTAGCATGGTAGTACTGTCTACTTCATACGATACGACAATTTGTAATGCGCGACATAGCGCTTGTACGCTCAGATATGTACAAAGAATTGAGGAGGAGATATTATGCTGCTATCGCACATATCGTTATCGGTAAATCTCGTCAAATGGTCGTGTATCGTTGAAGCATGAATCCCAAATCTGAGAAACAGCTTTCTTCGCCATGTCTTCGTCTTTACAATTGGGGTTCCCCATCACAGAAAGAACTGCTCGTCGTCGAACGCATTCTTGATGCTGCCTTGTCAGTCTGAACTGGCCTCGACGAAATATTTCGTTTGTCATCCGACATTCTCCACTTAAATTTGACGCTCGAATCTAATGCCAGTTGGGATAGAGAATCTCACGTATACTTTCATCAACTCACCTCAGAGCACGCATGATGCTTCAGATTAGTCCAATCAACGTGAAATTTCATTTCATCATACGCATGGATCAGCTCATGAGCCAGAGTATCTTCAAGGTGCAGTCGGTTGGCCACATGGTTCTGACATAATAGGACGCCCAGGCTGGGATTGAAGCCGCCTGCTTTGTATTCGTCGCAGTGGTCACACAAAATGTGCTTCCTTCCAACTTGTCCGCCAAGTTTCTCAATTTGCTCTCTCATGAAAATTACCGTAGGACCTGTGTCATCGATAGTCAGCGTCCATCTCGTATTGATATTGACTGTTCTTGGGCCGCACTGTATTTCAAATTCCAGTCTCTATACTTTTCACACTGTTTACAGGACGCCTCGCGCTGTCTTTCCGCAAGCACTTGACGATACCGTTGTTCTCCTGTTTCGTCTAACGCACCAGTGTAGTGGGAAGCTACCAGTTTTAGCCATTCGAAGCCATGAGGTAGCCTTGGCTCGCCGATGGCATCTCCCGGCTTCGAGTCTGAAGATGATGTCGTCATTGTAACTTATCTCTTGTCACGGAGGCGTGCAAACGATCAATTGCGTGCAGAGAAACACGTGGGGATGATGCTGCACTTCACCGACGATGTGAAGGGCCGGTTTGCCCTAGATATTTACAATTCGTTCGTGAGGATTGTGGGTTCGAACGAAGAATTTCGACAGCGGGTCACGCAAAAACCTTATACTAGTCTCCCAAATCGTACCTTTGGCGCCGCATGGCTCCACCTTGGACCGTTCTTGTAAAGTATAGTGGCACAAAATATAAGCAAGGACACTTCCGTTCTGCCTGACTAAGTAGCCGAGTCTTGCTCGTTGCAACGGCTGCGTTTTCAGACCTGCTCCTTGGATAATTAAATTATCCCGAGGTCACAAGTACAAACCGTGCGCACTGGGTTGCGAGTGTTGGCAACACACTATGAAGCACAAAGATCAAAGACCATTAACAATAGTCATAAAACTGGGTGAGTGCAGTCATAATTTATATGTTAAATTTACGCATCCGCTTTTAAGAAGGATCGGACTAAGTGTTGTGGATAGGAACGTCGTCAATATGCGACGAAGTGACTCACGAACCACGCATAGCGAATATGTCGCTGATCGTGGAAACTGTTGTAAAGCTGCGAAGGGAAGGGCATCGTGTTATCATTGTTTCATCCGCAGCTATTGCCATGGGTTTGAAGAGATTAGATATTGCTAAGCGTCCAAAGCATCTCGCGACAGTTCAGGTATGAGTGGAATGCAGGTTATGTTACAAGACTAACAAGTGAGTAGGCTATCGCAGCAGTGGGGCAGTGTAGGCTAATAGCATTGTGGGATGAGCTGTTTAGGCAGCTGAATCAGCCTGTTGCACAAATTCTTTTGACTAGAAATGATATTGCAGATGTGAGTATTGAGTAGCTATCGCTCGACTCATGGCTGACAAGGTCTTAGCGAGCGCAGTATCTAAATGCAGCAAACACTCTTCTGGAACTATTACATATGGGTGTTATTCCAATTGTCAACGAGAATGACACGCTATCCGTTATGGTACGTCGGTTGATACTCGATATGAGGCGTTTTTCCAGTAGGCTCAATTTATCCAATAGGAAATAAAATTCGGAGACAATGACACATTATCTGCAATTACGGCTGGAATGGCAAACGCCGATTACCTGTTTCTTATGACAGATGTTGATGGGCTTTACACTGAGAATCCACGCACTAATCCCGATGCTATACCGATCGAAGTGGTTAAAGACATAAGTCAACTCACGGTGGATGGTATGCTATCATATGATATTAATCCATCAGCGTCTGTCATTAATAATCTATAGTCTCTACTGCCGGAAGTAGTGTTGGAACGGGAGGTATGGTCACCAAGCTAGTTGCCGCTGAACTGGCAACATCGGCGGGCATTACCACCATCATTACCAAATCATCGGTTCCTGGGAACATTCACGGTATTATCAGATACTTGCGATATCTCAAACGACAAGAAGGGGAAAGCAATGGCAGTGATAAATCTATTAATCCCACTGTACCATCCGACCTTTCGGTTTCCGACCCCGACATTCGCTTATCAGCGCGGTCCATTACTCCTTTAGCGTCTGCAGATTCCGTCGCGCGAGATTCTCCCTCACCACCTCGAACGCCATGTCGTACCCCCTCGCCTCCTCCACGGCATACCCGTTTTCTTCCGCAGTCGCATCCCATGCGAGATCGTCTCTTTTGGATTTTACATGGCTTAAAATCGCACGGTGCTGTGTATATAGACACTGGCGCCTACAAAGCTATTACCCGGACGAACAGGGCTGGACTACTACCCGCTGGCGTCGTCGATGTGAAGGGTACCTTCAGTGCCTCAGAAGCCGTTTCGCTCGTTGTTGTTGATAGAAAGACACTAGCAGATGCGGAGAAAGAAGTTCAAGGCGGTGGAGAGGCAAATAAGGAAGTAAGAGCTGCCGTGCTTGAAGAAGGTGAAGTTGTGGGTAAGGCAATCGTTAACTATTCATCGGTTGAGATTGCAAGAATTATGGGTCTAAAGAGTTCAGAAATTGAATCGTTGCTTGGTTATTCGGGTATGTGCTATTTCGGATGCTAGAAGACACGAAGAGCAATCGCTAATGAAGATTAGATTCGGAATATATTGCGCACAGAGATAATTTAGCTTTTGCGCCCAAGCACGTATAGATTTTATAGTTATGCAAACAAAAAGCTGGTGTCGGTTGCATTATAGAGTTAAACGTTTAGATCTCATGTTTTATTGTATCATAGGGTTGTCATTATCTAATTACCATCTGCACTGGTTTGTCTAGAAGAGCGACTGACGACTTTCTTGTAATCAAAACTAAAATTTCAGCTCTATAAGTCATGTTGACTATTTGGCACGCATACCAACATCCGCGCCCCTCGTAGTTGAACTGGCCACGGTTTTATTTTCGTCCGACGGTCACAATTATTAGAAACGTCGAAAACTTTGCAGTCGTGATCTTGTCACGCTGTTGTTGCTCCAACGTATTTGAAAAAATGTTTAGCTTTTGGTAGAACTTACTTGCTGGGGGCTAGCCGTCCATGAGTTTGCGGCTCAAGAGTGGTCCCCGTTACCAAATAAGGTTTAAGCATCGGTAGGGCTACTATGTAGGGTTAGGCTCAGACCGTGACTGCTTATCGATTTTGGGTGCAAGCTAACATCGCGGCCAAGTATTCCCTTCCCCCGTCTAGAATATATAGAATTGGCACAGCACCGGTCAAATTCAACAGCCGCCACACAAGGTATGTAGATAATATTCAGGTTTTGGTCATTATTGAGAGAGATAAAGAGGCGGGATGATATTGGCCTGAGTTCGAATTGCGGTGTCCTCTGTCAAGGTCGCCTTGATTTGATACGGCACTGCTTAAATTCGAGTGCGCTTGTTGAATCCTTGACTATCGACAACATTTCGATCAAGGACACTCAGTGAGCGCCATGCTAATAGCATTTTAATGCAGATCATATAATTCAAAATGACTCGTGCCTCCGTCCTTAATGATGCTCTCAACGCGATCAACAATGCAGAGAAGACTGGCAAAAGACAGGTTCTAATCCGGCCCTCCAGCAAGGTCATTGTGAAGTTTTTGACTGTCATGCAGAAGCACGGTATGTTGGGTTCTATACAAGTTGCTGTGCGCTACTGCGACTTGGCGTTTTGAGAAGTCTGGCGAAATCGGCATCCATTTTCTACCCGGGTGATAACTGGACGAATTGCACTGCTTGCTCCCATCTGTCTTCGTCTTTTAATGGCCCGGAAGATTAAAACTCTCGCCGTCGAACATTCGATTCGCGGGTTTGAAGAGACGCTTCTTACACGCAGGCTTGTCTAATTCCGTCTTGTTTCGCGTTTACTTCTCTCCAACATTCCCTACCCAGTGTCCTTACGTCAAGTCGCTGAGCCCACTTGTGCTCTATCTTACAAGCATGCTATGCTTGGAGCGTCAACTAATGGTATCTTTAGGCTACATTGGAGAATTCGAGGAGGTCGACGACCACCGATCTGGAAAGATTGTTGTTCAGTTGAACGGAAGATTGAACAAGTGTGGTGTTATCTCACCACGATTCAATGTCCGCATTGGCGATATCGAGAAGTGGGTCAATAATCTCTTACCTTCTCGTCAGTTCGGTTTCATCATTCTTACCACTTCTGCTGGTATTTTGGATCACGAGGAGGCCAGAAGAAAGCATGTCGCTGGAAAAGTTTTGGGATTTGTTTATTGAGGACACTTAGGGGAGCTCTATGCATGTAAAGATATGACCGGCTTGTAATTTATAGGGATGTGATCGTATTTAATGAACTATTCATTGCGAAGTCCATATAAAGCTGTTGTACGTGAAACCATAAAAGTTGCTGATTATTGTTTCTAGATAACTTATATTAATGCGATTATTGCATCAGGCAGCTTTGTACAGTTCTTGTTGTCATGCTAAATGTAACAGCATAAATTTAGACGCCGGACGAACGTACTTGATTTTGTGTATGATGCAAATGATTTAAAGAAGAGAAACGGCGTAAACGTATCCCGGTTTTAGACAGGCACACAGGATTGTGAGACTCGGAATAACTAAACTGCAGTAATATTAGGCTGTTTCGACATTGACTACCGTCGGGATCATTGGGAGTAAATTTTCAGGGGGCGCCAATGCAGAAAAATTTCTTGTAATTCAATCCGAACAACTCTTGCTGCACTACAACCTTTCGATATCGTTTTCTTTTTTTTTGGCCGCTCCTACTGCATTTTACACATATGTCCAATAGAGTCTTGCCTCAGGTTCATTAAGCGGTTGTAAATTTCATCATGGCTTCGTCGTTGGCGAGGCAATTATCGTTCATCAAAGCAAAGGCCGTCGCCAACTCGACACTCGATCGCAAGAAACGACAGAAATCGCACGCAGTTTCGTTGATTTATGATCCTAAAGTCGCGGTCACTCAGGACTTGGATAGTATATATTTCTTGGCACTAGAGGGACTTCGGGAACTGGAATCTATCGATCATCGATTTCAGGCGTTTGAGAAGAGTTTGTTTTCTGAGACCAGTATTTCGATTGATAGACATGTTCAGGTAGGTAGCGATGGAAAGCTGTTGAGTGCATAAAAATTCTAACCTGGATATCGCAGACACCGGACCAGAATGCCGCTCTGGACAGGGCGATTGAGAGCTTCTTGGCGCTGCTCGCCCCGAGAGTGTTACTGCAGCCGGCAGTTCAGTCTCTAGAATGGCTTGTGCGACGGTTCAAGTAAGTAATTAAACTGGTCGGTACGGGATTGAAGCGTTAATATACTGCAGAATCAATGAGTTGAACGCGGAAATATTTCTATTGACATTTTTGCCGTACTACAGCCATCCCATTTTCTCTCGCGTCTTAGATACCATCTCACTCCCGCTTCCGCCCCTCTTCACATTCCTGTCGAACTCCAAGACTACAGCGACCAATCCACCTCGGAATTTACTGACGAGAGCATTGTCGCGTGATGCAGAGTTATTCAGTCTTGTTTCTGAGCACATTGTTACTCAAATCAATACCCAACGTGCGCATCACGCATTGCTATCATTCTGGACATCGGCAACGATTTCGGTCATCTTGTCAATGAAAGAGGCGAAAATTTTGGAGGAAATCATCGCGGAACGAACGCTTCCACACCTATCGACCGCCATTTCCGCACGCAAATCACCGGAGGCACAAACAGCGGCCTACATGATCATTGTCGTTCTCGTCTCGCAATGCAGGCTTGGCAACGAAGTGCTAGATGCTCTCGCTAAGAGCATCGCACTTAGCTGGACCAAGAAGTCGTCAAAGACTGGCATGGCCGCTTTGACCCAAACAATTCAGTTCTCTAACCTGTCAGAAAACAAGTATGTTCCTCTGGACTACGGTGTTTGGAAGGCTGTTGCGATGATCGAGACACTCCCTCAGGACCTGGAAGAAATTAAGAAGAAAGTTAAGATTGATAAATTCAT
This sequence comes from Lipomyces orientalis, assembly GCA_030568275.1. Taxonomy (NCBI): domain Eukaryota; kingdom Fungi; phylum Ascomycota; class Lipomycetes; order Lipomycetales; family Lipomycetaceae; genus Lipomyces; species Lipomyces orientalis. The sequence goes on along the minus strand of JAJLTP010000066.1, from coordinate 86,630 downwards.
TGTTGCATACGCGCTCGCGATCCTCGAATACAACAATTCTAACATTAAGCTGGTATTTGATCTTCTTGCTGAGGAGTCACTGCCTGTCGCACAGAAATCGGTTGTTGCGCAGGCTATTCTCAAGATCGCCCAGATTTCGGATTCCGGTGGCGAGATTCAGAGTGCGCTTGGTGAGGCACTGAATAGGGCCCTTGATGATTCAACTTTACGCAACACTTTCTTGAGCGCGATGTGTCAGTTGAACATGGACATCGACGAAATGGAGTTGCAGTTAAAGACGACTCTTCGGCCGGTGAAACCAGCATCACAAGACGATTCCGTGATGGAAATTGACTCTGTACCGCCTAAGGTAACATTTGAGCAGCGGATCAGCACGTCTCGGAGGCCGCGTCATACATCCTTCCTGGCGCCGACAGCAACAAAGGAATTCGAAGCTCTAGCAGAGATTTACCTGCAGGGTCTTGCAGAGAAGAAGGAGGTTCTCTCTTTGCTGATTAAAAATGAGAATTTATTCCCGTCCGAGTCCGGATTGGCTCTGTCATTCCTCTTGCGAATTTGGACTGGCTCATACCCTGTACTTGCCCGAGTCGCTGCGCTTCAATTTTTCAGTACCTTAGTGCAGAGTATGTCAGAGACGGTTGACTTGCAAGCTACTATCGTCTATCTTCTTGTTGCTCTGACGGATACTGCGGAGAAGGTTCGAAAGGCGGCTGCAGACTGCTTGTCTGCACTTTCTGTTCGATATGATCGTTCTACAAAGTCACCACAGGTTTGGGGGCTTGAGACATTGTATGGTACTGGCGCAGAGACGGATCAGCTGAAATGGCTGGGTTACAAAGATCTTCGGGCATTGTTGAAGGACCACATTTGTGCGAGATTGGCAGAAGCGGTGTTGGACCGTGATTATGTCAAATCATTTGTAGCCACATTGGTTGACAGCTCCGTCTCTGTCACCAGTGAAAACAAAAGGAAAGAAGTTGGATTCAAGACATCGTTGCTTGCGTTCTTTTGTAGCCATATTACCGGCGCACCACTTTTCAGAGTGAAATACCCTATTCTTGCGATGGTTACTGCTGCCAAGAAGACTCCGGTTTCGGTCTACTCGTTGTGCACGTCTTTACTTGGGACATGGATCAAGCAGCGAAATGCACTTCTCGAGAGCCTGGCGATAGAGAGGGTTCCGTACGCTAGTTTTGAACGGACTATCATGATGGCCGTGTCGGGCAACGATCGGGATGGTGCAAGATTCCTTGAGGACTCGATCAGGACTGACATTCCTGGGCTGTCGGATGCCGCAGGCGCGAGGATCGTTGAGCTGTTCGACACCTGGCAGCATGATACTCAACTCTCAGTGGTATGCACACTTGTGGACTTGGCGTTGGACGATAATGTAAGGCTTGGACTGTTGTCACCTTTTCTTCCTGAGATTAATCATATCGTAGGCAAAATTTCCTGCGTTGGAAACTCTGAATCAGATCACAATTTCGACGGATATGTTCTCGAGGATTTTAAACGATTCCAGGCTTATCCAACATCAGAGTGAAGAACCACAGCAACAGTCGAAGAGAAGGCGGAGAAGTAGCGCTTCTCAATATCAGCTGTCAGGCGCCGCTTGGCAGTCTGTTCACTCGAATCTGAGGAGATTGGGTCTGGCATTAGATTTGCTGGAGCGAAATGAACCTGAGAAGCATGTTGCTCTATTGAAAGAGCTTTTTGTTATTTTAGGAGAGTTACTCTTATTGAAAACCGATAGCTCATTGCCGGTTCAATATACGCAGCAGGTGTTGGTGGATTGCATGCTACCAATGGTTAAGACTATGGACGTAAGTATATTTGGTTGGTAACCGATCTAGGTAGATAATCCTTTTTAACTTCTGGGTAGAGTTCGCAGCTCGACTCCAACTCCGTTCGTATAGACATCATCGTTAGTTGTATCCGAAGCTCGACATCTCCTCAAGTTCAGAATAAGTTCCTCCTGCTGGTGTCAGCGCTGGCTAAGTTATCCCCTGAGCTTGTTCTTCATAGTGTCATGCCGATATTTACATTCATGGGCGCGAATACGGTCCGCCAAGATGACGAGTTTTCGGCTCACGTTATTCAGCAGACGATTGCGCAAGTTATCCCCGCGCTAGCGCAGTCGACGAACCGTGGTCAAGGAGTTCCTTTTGGCACGGTTGAGCTGTTATTGAGCTTCGTGAATGCCTTCCCTCATATCCCGTACCACCGACGAGTCAAACTTTTCACCACACTTGTAAAGACTCTTGGTCCGCATGACACTCTCTATCTTGTTTTACGTCTGCTAGGTAAGCGTCACTGGGATGCTGTGACAAGAAGCAAACCCGGTGATGCTCAGGGCCTTGAAGATTTCATTGAAGTTTATTTAAGAGGATTCACGATAATTGAGCGCATTGAGGCTGCTCGGCAATATATTGGTCTTATCAGCGCTATTCCATTCGATTTATCGGTGGGAGATGGGGATATTGGTTATTTGGACGACATTGCAGGTTTGAGTCCTGAGAAACTTCTTTCGCTTAAGCTTGATCTTCTGCGATTTTTCCGGGTTATGGTTTCCGGCACTTCACTCCGCAATCAGGTTGCTGAGATTTTCAGAGGCACAACTGCGTCAATCCCTAAGTCGGATATAGATGCATTCCAGGCATCAATTGCTGGCTGTATTGAGAAGCTGTTAGCTGTTATAGAAACAACGTCAGAGGAGAAGTACCAAAAGTATCAGACGGAAGCATATGATTCACTGGATGCGATTCTCAATTTGCTGTCGATTCAGGATTTCGCTACCGTTCTTGAGTCGTTGATTTCGCGACTAGACGATCCTCTTACTGTTCGACGTGGTCTGATGCTTATTCGAACCAGGTTTGAGAATGTTGATATGGTGCATGGTAATTTCGCCAAGAACTCCGGATTGAAGATTCTACCATCGGTTTGTGCTGCAATTTCTAACGCCAATATTACGGATACAGCACTCATAAAGGTGGCATTGCAGGCTATTGAGACTCTTGGAAGCAAGTTCGGTGCCACAGAGCCAGACGCTTTCGTGGGCGATGTTCTGGAACTAATTCTGGGTGACAGAGGTATTCATTGCGCCGACGAGAATACCATCGTTTCAGCTTTAATCTGCCTGAGTACCTTAGCCATGGCGTTGGGTGCTAGGTTATTGGGATATCTGCCACGAGCTATTCCTCTTATCTTGGACGTCCTGGACGAAGCGATTACCAACGGCCAGGAATTGTTGTGTATCGCTGTTTTTACGGTTGTTGATTCTCTTGTTAAACGTATTCCGATGTTTATGGGAAGCTACCTCACGAAAATTCTTGGTCTAGTGTTCAGGTCGGCTTCTGAAAACGCTCAACGCGCTGTTGCAGATGGTCCGTCGGTTGAGGATGCTAGAACTGTTTTACTGGAGAATGTCATTACAAAGATTCCGACCAAGCCACTACTCACGTCGCTCATTGTCAACTGGGACGATGTCATCGCAAGGTGGGATTATGCGATCATAAAGCTTTACCTATCTACCGCTACGCAAGTCATCGAGCGGGCAACGCGCAAAGCTGTCATGTCAGATGCTAGCAAATTGTTCGATTTCTTACTGTCTGCTTTTAATTCCCGCAATGTCGAAGCCGGACAAGGAAAAGAGATTATTGACAGTCTGGAATCGGACATCATCGAGCTAGCAATGCAAGTCGTTTTGAAGTTGAATGACAAGGTGTTCAGGCCCTTGTTTCTGCGAGTCACGAAATGGGCCTCCGAAGCTGCCGTGGATTCTTTGACTGAACGCCGAAATAGAATTTTCATTTTGTACAAATTTTCCGAGCGCCTTTTCGGATCTTTGAAGGTAAGAGACTAGCACGAGTTGAATGGGACGGTAATACTTACGAATTTAGTCTATTGTCACCAGCTATTATGGATACGTACTAGAGATCACCGCCGAGCTTTTGGTCGATTTTGTCACAGGCGAGAGCGAGACAAAATTTGATCGCGAACTCTGGGATTCAGTTATCGGTAGTTTGAAGGTCGCATTCTATAACGACCAGGAAGGTACGCAGACTCGAGATATCCGCATCATTCGAGAAACTAACAAAGACAGAATTCTGGCAAGCGCCTGTGCGGTTTGACAAGATTGCTGACCCGTTGCTGGCGCAGCTTGCTCTTGGTTTGCGTTCTAGCGATCTTCTTCAGCAGGCTATCGTGGCATTAGCCGTTTCGTGCTCTTCTGAAGACCATTATAAGTCTATCAACAAGTCTATATTGAACTACATGAGGAACCTAGACGATGATGATGATATCCTGATTGACTTTCAAGATATCGAGGGGGATTCTGACGCTTTGGTTCTAGAACCGAAGCGCGTCGTCAAGACGGCTAGGTTGAAGGCAGGTTCCACAGCTGCAGATGTTAAGATCACGGCGGTGAAGTCACTAAGGGCGATTTATGAGCGATTAGGTGAGGAATGGCTGAGCATGTTACCACAGCTCGTGCCTATTGTTGCCGAGTTGCTGGAAGACGACGACGAGAATGTTGAAACAGAGGTCAGGAATAGCTTGGTACCTGTTATTGAAGGAATATTAGGGGAGAGCTTGGATCGATACTTGAGCTAAAATTCGTATTCTTATGTACAGTAATGTGTAACATGGTTTTCTTTGGATTAGGAAAAGTAATTGGCTCTGGGTTTGATAGAGTTAATATTCATAGAGATCTTCGTTTACTCATTTGTGCATCGCTGGGAGGTAACAAGCGGTCCCGACCATAATCGATAACAAGAGATGAACTCGGTTAACTACGTGTTCTGCCACTCAGCGATCTTTCTGTTATACGAGCACGAATTTGTTGATATGTTAAAATACGTGATTGTAATCCGATTTTAACGTTCAGATATAACCTATCTATCTTGTATCGGATAATCTAATGTGTCCAAACATCACATACATATCGATATGGTTCTTCGCTTAAAATTCTTCCTCTTCCAACTGATCCAAGTCCATAAGTCCCTGTACCTTTTTTCGTCCCTCACGACCCTTGTCTTCGACTTCAGGCGACCAGAGTCCGCATTGTTTGAGCACGTCCTGCGGAGCAATAGTCTTACGACCGAGCTTGAACACATACTTGGATATTGAAATCGCGCAAGTGTGTGCACTTTCTGCAAGTTCAAATCTGCTGACGACGAAAAGCCACTTCCCATCCCAGCCAATGATTTTACTCTTAATATTATATTTGGCAAACGGCTTAATCTCCCGTCGGAAGATGGAGACGACTGCTCCTAACGGTAGGTATGGCCATGTGCCGCTTTCTTTCCGAGTGCCAAGCAGCATCTTCTTGAAAACGTCGACCATGAGATCTGTACGCGCATTATCGAGGTCCGAGAAGTATGTCGAGTTGGATTTGTGACCGTTTAGGTCACATTCCATAGGAGGTGAGCGACTGGTCCAGACCCGAGTACGGAAGACATTGGCTTCAACCGCTGGCGTATTTCTATTGATCCATAGGAAGTATATAAGTGACCTGTAAAATCTGCAGTGCCTAAATAGATACATCTATGTCAGATGCGTTCACAGACGTGGAAAACGCATTTAAAACCGTGAAGTAGACACATACCAAGCAAACGGAATGCTTTTAGAGTTGACCACCCAGAAAAGCACCGAGAAGACAGAGAAAATTGTCGATAAGCTCCACATTTGCCAACTTGCAATTCAGCAAGGATAGAGAAGAGTAGCACTCACGTTGGCAGAACTACTATGCAACCCTGGACGCGCAGACTTTTGAGTGAAATAGCAATTTACACTAAGTAGTCAGCTACAGCGAAGTATTGTTTGCAGCGAAGTCGGACCTCGACATGTCGAAGTTATGGCAATGTTTACGCGCTTCAGGAGTTATTTGTCTATCACCTGCGTCGATATGCAGGGGCAGGGGAAGGTGCAAACTCTATTCTAGGTCAACCTTTTGGCAGGCCCGCAGCTGAACAGGACAATTGCACCCTCATCGTGCGATTCGTGAGCAGATATTTTGCGATTACGCCTTTACAGTATTTTAAACCTCAATCCTTTAAATGTTGTTCTAAGGTTTCATAGACCTTGCTTAGACCATGTAACATACAGACACCTCCCCGACGCCGTCCTAAACCACTGGCGCTAAACACATCGTAATTCAAACTGCAGCCTGCGCAATTGCTTCGATCAAAGGCACTGGCGACATTTGCTCAAACGATTTCTCATCGTCAATGTCTCCGGTGTCGCGTTCGAGCGACTTCGTCTTTGGGCTGAGTGTATAATTCTGCGTTTGGGTTTTCTGCATCCGCGGCCGATTCGCCAAATTTAGTGCAATGTCATAGCTGTATTCGATACCATCGTGAGGGTCATTCTTTCCGTCACGTTTACTATAGAACCGGCTTTCTTCAGCACGACTCCGGTCCCGCTCCATAGACCGAATGTAATCATCTTGCTCTTCTAATTGCTCCCGCAATCTCTGGATCAAATAGCTAGATTTTTGCAGTTCTCGCTCCAGTTGTAGAATTTTCTTGCGCAACATCTTTTCCAAATTTGGGCTATCTGCATCTGTACTAGCTGGCCGTACTCCGGACGGGCAAGCAGATCTTGAAAACGTGAATGGTCTCTCGACGACGGGACTAAGGCTATACCGACATGATTCACGCGTGTCTGTTGTTGACTCAGTTGATGCAAACATTGGTCGGCTTTCTCTGTATTGTTGTATGTCTGCTGCTTTAGATTTCGGAGACGTGATGCCTAGGACTGATGGACGACGTGAGGGATCAAATGGTTCACTTGACTGTCCAATGGCTCCACCGTTCTCGAGCTTCTGTCTTTTCTTTCTTTCGCCTTCGACTTTCATTTCACTGTCAATAGCCATCTCAACCTCCAAATTAGCTCCATTGTTGCAACCCGGTACGGCTGACACAGCTGGATGAATTGCCCGACCTCGCAGCCTCAGATTACGACGCGCGCGAGCTTGTTCCGCACGACGCTTGTCTTGCCGCTTAGCATCGTGCTGTGCTTCGAATTCGTGAAATTCCTGAACGGTTTTATCCCATGCGCGTTTGACGGTTTGAGTTATTCGACCGAACATTGCGTTAGTTTAGTGGGCTGGAGGTAAACAAACGCGTTAAACTCTGTCTGAGATCCTGTTGTTGTCTGAACTAATGTCATAATCTGTTACAGTCCACTGGCATATTCGTCGCAGTAGATGTTGGTTCCATACGAGCTTCCAAATAACTACCTATTCAACATTGTCGGAATGGGGGTTGCTTTATTAAGAGGAAGAAAAATACGCCACAACCACCGCCACAGCCCACAAGCTGCCGCGTCCGCGCACACAGAGTTAACACCGACCGACCAACATAGAAGGATCGATTGATGCGACTAATCATAATTAACGGATAGCCACTGACATCCATTGTTACGAGTCTCAATCTACCTAAGGGAAGACTATTCAATGACACCAAACCGCACAAATTCGCAAATTGTAATTATACAGTATCAGAGAATGTCGGAGCCACAGTAAGGCTAATAGACTATCGACCAGTCAACCAGCTGAACTTTAGGCTCTCTATGACAGTTCAATCTTCCGAGTTCGTATAATCCGACAGATACGAAGCCATAAGCTTAACCTGCGGATGAAGTTGCATCGGTTAAATAATAGAACACCCCCATGCGCAAGAAAGACAGATCGCATCGTGATCTCGTCCTAAAATGGTTCAAAACGATACAGTAGTGGAAAAAATATGTACAAGAAATCTAGAAGCACCAAAACATATACATATCCGTTAAACCAATGCATAGCCCCTATTAATCGTCGTCGCCAATCCGCGTAACCATGGCTTGAGCTCGCCTTTTGTTGCCAACAAAATAACTCTACCTCGTCTGCCCATTCTGCCAGTTCGTCCTGCTCGGTGTATAAGATCGATAGAAGAAAACGGAACATCATACAGGATGATTGTTCGAACTGATTGCATGTCAATGCCTCTTGAGAAAATATCCGTGGTGACTAGGACACGCAGCGTCTTCGCAGCTCCAGTGACAACGTTGACATCGTTGACTTCTTCCAGACACGGCGTGGGCCTAATGAATTCCCGCATCAGAGATGACCGTTCCTCCAATGAATTGTCGCGCGTAACACCGACGGCATGAAACTTCAAGTGATTGAGATACTGAACCAGACCGGGAACACTCTCGCGGTGATTCACGAAAATAACGATACGCTTGAATTTTCCGGGATCAGTATCACTTCGGTCAAGATTATACAGTGTCTCAGCCAACGCTTTCCGCTTATCGTTGAAGAATGGTCTGGCAGCTGTATCGACCGTAGAAAATGTTATGCGGCGAGGAACTTGGTGAAGATGAGGTGCAATGATGCGCTCCATACTTGGATACTTTTGAGCAAGTGTTCTGTCAAACGTCTTGGGAATTGTTGCAGAGCAGAATACTAATGTTTCTAGTCGTTGTGGGGCGTCGAGAATCTCCTGGGTCTCTTTCTTGAAAGATCGATCCATAAGACTATCGGCTTCGTCAACGACAATCTTACGGCAGTCTTCAAGAACATTCCAATCTGTTCGGTGCAACAACTTCAGAAGTGGGACAGGCGTCGCCACTAAAATATCGATCTGCTTCTTGCGAATGTTGTTGGCGATGCCCATCGTAGTTTCTTGTGACAGGCCGGCAGAAGCTAGTTTGATATCATGGCACATGTCCTTGACTACTGCTAATATTTGGTGAACCAATTCTGCAGTCGGTACCAATATAACCGATCTAATATATGGTCTTTCTGGTAATTCCCATACAGCCGGCGCATTCTGCAACTCTTCCTCCTTGAGCATACTGACAAGTGGAAGCAAATAAGCAAGAGTTTTTCCCGATCCAGTCTCTGCGGCTAGTAGATAGGACTTCAGCTTGACTTTCATTTTGTGCAAGTTCTTCCGATATCGCCTCCTCTCATAATACTCCTCATCTGTCTCATCCTCCTTCGCTAGTAATCCCTGCTGCGCTAATCGAATGGTAGGCGGCGGGAGTCTCATAATCCTCTTGATCGCAAGCGCCTGGATCGCCGTGGGCCGTTTCTCATCGAGCTGCCTCAATGCTCGTCCATACAACGCATTGCGCACAACAGGTAACAGTCGGAGCGACTCAAAGGAGCTTAAACGAGCAACAGTAGCGTTTAATGGTAAGCGATCCTCATAATTAATGTTTTTTAGAACAGAAAACCCACCAGCATTGGGTGGCCCGACTAGATACGGCGTCGTCCCTTGTCGCTCTTTAAACTCCTTCACAATCGACTTCTGTCTTCGAAAGTCGTCATGACTCCATCGCGACCGTTGTGCGTCGGATGGTGCTATAACGCTCTTGGATAACAGCATGCGTGCCGGCTTCGTGTATTTCATAAGTTTCTTGCTCTTTTCGTACTTCTTCTGCTTCGAGAAGCTGTTCCTGGGCCCGCGCCCTACATATCCGCGTGTGGATTGCCATGATATCGTGGTCACAGGTACACGATTAGAAAATATCTCATTAGCTATTCTACACCTAAAGCATATCTCGTTTAAAAACGACACCATAGTGAGGACGGCTTGTGAAGGTGAGAAAGAGTCGGTCTCAAGGCTACCCGGAGAAAAATTTTGGAACCGTGGGCCCAAAATTATTTACCTATGTCTCTAGTATTGGGGAAAGTCTGCGGCGCGAAAGAATGCAGGGAACTTAGCGACCCTTCGAAAACTTGGACGCAAAATAGCGTTCCGATTCCCTTTGAGTTTCTTTCAACGCTTTGAATTGCTATCGCAAACCATATGTCGGATTATATCCTACAGAAGACTTGATAGTTCCGTTGCGGTCAAGAATGCCAAAAAAGAACACTGCGTCGCTACAGGAGCTGCTAGAGAAGTTGACAGTTCATGCACTCAATGATGAACATACCTTCGTGCTCGACCTTGCCAACAAGCTCCTCCGTCAAGATCCTACTGACATCAAAGCTAAGAAAGCAAAACTAGTTGCTTTGATTAAGTTAGATCAATACTCAGAGGCGCTGACAGTCTTTGGAGACGACGAGCTGAAGCCCAACGAGCTGGCGCTGGAGCGGGCATACTGTTTGTATAGACTGGGAAAGCTTGAGCTTGCGAATGATTTGTTAGTAGGTGCAATCGAGAATGGCGAGAGCAATAGTGTCGTAGAGCAGAGGGGATTGCTCCACTTGAAGGCACAAATTGTACGTTGCTTGACATATAGGACGAGTTCGTGCTAACTGGCAGTAGGCATATCGGTTAGAAAAGTTCGCTGACGCGAAGGAGACTTATGATGAGTTGTCCAGGGGTCCATACTTGGTACGTCTGACCGCATCCACGTTTGTCAAGGTACTAATATATTCGTGTTGCAGGTTGAGGGCGAGGATCATGATGTCCTAGTTAACGTTCTCGCTATACAAACTCAGCAGCGATCTTGGAATCTCGCTTCTGCCCCGGCACCAAGCACGACAATAGTCTCGCACGAGCAAGCATTTAATATGGCTTCATTGAAGATTGGAGATAGGCAGTATGGCGATGCATTGTTGCTTCTAAAACAAGCGAAGGAGTTGGCGCAAGCTATTGAGGGCCTATCTGAGAAGGAAGTACAAGACGAACTTTATCCGATATTGATTCAAGCTGCATATGTGCATATTCTACTCGGAGAGAAGGACGAAGCTGCTGAAATATTGTCCGGTTTTGACACACAGTCGTGAGTTAAATCTTGTCCTTGATTTAATCCGGACGGCCGATCCTGACTGAATGCTAGTATCTCGGAACCTCACATAAAGGATCTGATTGTTCACAATCTTCTGTACTTAGCCAATGTCCCGGGATACGACAACTCTAATCCGCATGTCAATCTGAGGCTGCTGGATTCAATCGTGCGAACTAAGACTTCAGGATCAGCTTACATCAACTTCCAACGGCGGTTATTACAAAAGAATCGACTAGCGGTAGAGTATCGTGTCGGCAAAGAAACTGCAGTTAAGAAAGGTATTAAGCGACATTTGCATGAATTCCCTGAGGATCAGGTTATTCGCTTGCTTACTTTTCGGCCCGCTGTCCTGGATCCGTTCAGTACCGGTGGCAGATACTCCACCAAGAATATCCTGGATCGGGCATTAAAGAAGTTTTCGAAGGAGCCGTCGAATATCGGACTGGGTTTGGCATGCGTGCAGATGCTTATCGAGAAGAAAAACGCCGACCACGCAGCGCAGATTGTGGAAGAGATTCTCTTGTCTGGCGTACCAAGGTATCCTGGTCTCGTGGCTGTTGCTGTGCAGCTCTACGAATCACAGGGCCGCTACGACAAGGCTGAAAGGCTATTGAGTGAAATAAAGGCATAAAATTGAGTGTAGATGCAGTATCTACTTTGTACATTTTTGTAGATTAGTACCTGCATATGTTAATGTAACTGAAGCAATTTACCATACCTATGCATTGAACTACCAGCTCTGCACTACTGAGCAAACTAAGTATATGCCATACCAAGAATTTACCTAACCTAAATCATAACATTGAACCATCCGCGTGTAAATAATAGCTATCGACATCTACGTAAAAAGGGTATCCTCTTCTCGGAGATATTCCCCAATATCACCCTGTCTGAATGCCACAATGCCAGTAGGATCCAGTCGTCTTGCGTCTGCCGTTGATTTCGCCGTTACGCCAAATCCCTAAATTCCAACCTTAGTAGACGGCCATCTTTAGTCGCCTGAAATCCGAATACTTACCATGGGAATATCGTTCATAGCAAACACAATGATACCAGTATGTTCAGGAATATCGTCGCTCATTTTGCCAACGTGCGCTTTCAGCACGTTATTTCCATATAGGTACGACATTTCCCCATTCGGCTTGATCCATATCTTATATCGGGCGTACTGTGCAAGAATTTCGAGCGATGTAATGTGCAGTCTGAATTTTCCTGTCTTCGTGAATTTACCGAGACATATGCCCAGTGACATAAGCTCGACTCTGCCGACTGAGGTCGCAAAGCGCATAACTCTCTCGCTAGCAATAACTATTAGCGCCCAAAACATTCAACATGGGAGTACAAAACCGACCTAACGTAGTACACTCGATCCTTCTGCAGCCGAAAACAGTGCGGATCATCTGGTCGATTGATTAAATGTGTAATGTTCCGCCCAATATAGTTCGCAAGCTTTTCGAACACCGTCTTAGTTTCATCCTCGGTAAGTGGCCTCATTATGAGCCAGTCTAATTCTCCTATAAAAAGTTGAAGTGTTCGGTTCTAATTCTCGGTGTAACGGAGGAAAAAAAGTTTGTATTTGGAGAATGTTGAAGTTTTCCTCAGTCGTGCGGCTCACATACAATATAGGATCCAAAATTTTCCTGCAAGGTCCTCCGCATATTCCAGTGTTGATTACGCCTGAGGCACAGCGACGACACAGTTTGTTGAACAGCCTAAATCTCCATGCGGATAGAAGGACAGACAACTGGACCTCCGGAGGCTCAGAACGATGACACTTCTCCAACAGTCATGGCGGCTACCGAGCAGGAGCCGGCCCCGGTTGTCAACGGGACTCAAGCTGAGAGCTCTGATCAGCAGCGTAAGCGAGGCCGCGGTGACTCAAAGAAGGTGCGAAGGTGAATCAGCTTTGAGATTTAATGATATAATATATGATGTTAACGCCTACAGGGAAAACTATAACAAGCGCCAAAAGAACGAGGATCGTATGCGAGTCAGACAACCCGTCGGCGAATGCAACGAAGATGAGGAAGGTGAAGCAAAGGAGCGCCGACCGAAGCGGAAAGTCGCCTGTATGATAGGCTACTGTGGCACTGGATACCACGGCATGCAAATTAATCCTCCCCAAAACACTATCGAAGGCGACATTTTCAACGCATTTGTTCAAGCAGGCGCAATATCGAAAGACAATTCAAATGACCCGAAGAAATCTGCTTTCATGCGTGCCGCAAGAACGGATAAGGGCGTGCATGCTGCTGGGAATGTTATATCTTTGAAATTGATTGTCGAGGATGCGGATATCGTTGAGAAGATAAACACTTTTTTGCCAGCTCAGATTCGATTATGGGGATACTCGCGTACCACGAAGGGATTTGAATGCCGGAAGCATTGTGATTCGAGAATCTACGAATACTTAATTCCAACCTATTCTTTTCTTCCTCCAAAACCAGGCTCAGCCCTAGCGAAGCGGATCCAGGAAATGGCGGACGAATTACCAGGTGTTACTCGGGAGGATCCGGAAGGTGCAAAGTTCTGGGCTGATGTGGGGAAGCAAGTTAAAGACGCTGGCATAGAGGAGGACGATATTCGAGCAGCGTATGCCGAAGCACTCGAAGAACAAGCCTTGAACAAGAAAATGCCCCAGGACGATGGATCTCTCAAGAAGTTCCTGAACCTTTCGGACGAACAGTATAATCAGCTCAAACAAATAAGAGCGATTGAGAATGCCGCAAGACGAGCGTTTAGAATCTCAGCCGAGCGTCTAGACCTGGTTCGCCAGGCCTTAAGGAGATACGAAGGACCGCATAACTTCCATAATTTTACTATCGGGAAAGATTTTAACGATCCTAGCTCGCGGCGATACATGAAATATTTGGTCGCAAGTGACGCCAAGATCATTGAAGGCTCGGAATGGATTTCGATCAAGATTCACGGTCAGTCATTTATGCTGCACCAGATACGCAAGATGATTGGCATGGTGGCACAAGTCGTCCGGTGTGGTGCGCCTCTTGATCGAATTAACGAGGCATTCCACCGCCGGAAGATTAACATTCCGAAAGCACCTGCCTTGGGATTACTGCTTGAACGCCCGGTGTATGCCAATTTTAACGAGCGACTAAAATCATTTGGTCGTGATGCAGTGTCCTTTGATGCCTACAATGACCAGATGGAGGAATTTAAGATGAAGTACATCTATGACAAAATTTACGCCGAGGAAGCCAAGGAGAACATCTTCTATGGATTCTTCGGGTTCATCGATAATTTCAAGGGTGACTTACACTTGTTTGATTATCTCACGGCAAAGGGAATCGCTGAAGATGACACAGCATCTTTCACTGATAGCACACTGAAAGAGATGGATGAGGAAGATATGGAGGAGCTAGAAGGTGACAACGAAGGGTAGAGTCTAAAATGCTTTGTCGGCATCGCATACCGACAATTATATTTGTAAAAGCCATCGATAGTTTTCTTATCATCTATATAGTACATGACCGACCCCATACACTTTATCTGTGAAATCAATCCTACGAAAGTCAGTAGAGCTGTAGCTGTGTGTATGTATTAAACAAATTCGCCAGACGTGACGCAATAATATAGGAATCCCGAATGTCCACAAATATTACATGCTGTGTGCAGCGAACATATTCAGTGCTGAACCTTAATGAAGAATGTAAAAGCTCTTCACCTTCAATTCATCTCACGTTCTTCGCCAGGCACCTGTTTGCTGCTGACGGTTTGGCTGCTTCCACTGCTTGAATTGGTACTGCTGCTGCTATCCGCACAATACTCGTCCTCGTCCACCAAGCTCTGTGCATCGGCATCGGCGTTACTATCAGCTAATTCCCAAGATTTTCGGCCGTAGTACAAGTTGTGGAAGAACAGCTTGCCTTCGCCGTAATAAATCCATTGCAAGAAGATTGTGAAGTCGAACCCAACTGTGCCGGCGGAGCCAAGCAGATAGGGCAATTCCTCCCACAAGAAATCTTCTCGCTCCCCGCCAGGGCTGGGATCTAATGTGGCGGCGCTGGAGACAATAGACATTGTATAGAACAAGTTTCCGCAAAACGCTGCAATGAAGAGCAAGACCGACAAACCGCTGGTAGATTGACGCACAAAGTTGGTGTAAATCTGAGGCAGCCGCGACGTAAGGTACATTGTTGTGCAGGCCCAGGCAAAGACACGACCGACGACTTCGCGATTGGTCAGCTTGAACCAACGCCGAAAACCGTTGAATTTTCCTTCCATTATGAAAAACATATCGTCACCAGTCGATATCGCTGGAGGCAGCGCTGCGTGGCCGAAGGGAGTCGGCGGCGTGACCATGGCACCGGCTATGGCGGCGATGGCAGAGAGAGAAAGCATGACATTTGCTCGCCTCCGGCCGTTGCTCCGGATGGTCTTTGACGAGTGAGATGAGGTTGGAGTGCCAGCTTCAGGCGGTGACAAGAGGACGTAGTAGGTCTGCGACTGTATCTTCGTGTAATATACGTACTGGCAACATAATATGACATCTATGATGAGATAATACATCGCCAGAAAAGTTTGAAATGGTAACTAGACTCAAGTTAAATAAAGACATCGAGTTATATCAACACTGGTTAAAAAACATACTTGTCGAGTCAATAGACATCCTATCAAGTTCGTCGCGTCGCCCAGGAACCAGTTGAACAAAAACAGCCAACTTAGGCCCTCGACGGAGTGATTCCTATAATTCTTTATAATCTGCGGCAGTTGCGCCCAAAGCCACGAAAACAGCGACAGATAGCCTATACATATCAGCCGCCCTGCTCACAGATCACCACTGAATTCAACATACCGAATATATACGATGCGCCGCCCATTTCACCGTACATGCACGAACCCGATGCCTTAGCTATCCATTGTACCAGCTCAAGACCAATCTCGTTCCTTATCGGGCACCCGTTGACTTTATCCAAGTCTCCAGTCGACATCTTGGTCACGGAGTAAGTTATGATTTCTGTGTGTGTTGTAGAGTCACTGCTATCGCCTACTTTGATATCTCTCAACACGAATTCTCCCTGTACAGCTGTAGCTAACGTGACTAAGCTCTGCCGATTCCGTCTAAAGAAATATTGCGAATTTGATAATGGCGACAACCAAGAACGTGTGCTCCAGTCTGATCCAGCGGTGAAAAACAAGAACAGAGCGGCAGAGTTGGCATCGCTATTAGCGGATAATACGCCACGCTGAAGTGGACCCGTCGTCCTGGGCTAGGGCTGTGCCTGGCCCGAGCCCGAGGAACTCGGTGGCGCTTCCAGCGCGCTCGCTCCTGCCACAAGTTGTCGACCGAGCTATAATATTAAGGTTTGCAGATTTTTCCGACGTCGTGAAATTTGGACTCATTATTCTTTTAATTTGATTTGCTCTTGAAGTCAATGGCAAAGGTGAGATCTCTCATTGTTCGACCTTCAGCTACGTTCGAGTTTGGGTATTTTACGACTACTCACCATAGTACCTTCGCTTCAATTGCTAAGGACTAAATTATTCGCCAAATTGGAGAGACTTCCACGTACCACGAATCAGACGTCTTTTCGACAGTCCACGATGGCCTAAATAATTGTACACTGAACGTCTACAGTTGCGCCACCTCACCTGAGGCTTAGAACGCAGCCGCCGCCGATGCACCAGCACATCCGTATAGCCGATTTTGGCAGTTTTCTGGTGTACGGGCACTCAACAGTATCTAGTGATACTGTTGAAAAAACAGGCGTCCTGTATTTGCAGCGATACTATGGTCAAGTCCGATCAATGCGCAGCTTGATCTAAACCAACAATGAGCAAAGCCGCTCCATGTGCGGCTTCTCAAATTCGACATAACTCTGGAGAATCGTGTGGCAGCACAAATTCAAAGATTTTAGGAATGCGCACCATTTACAGGCACCAGGCAGAACTCTGGTCAGAAAATTACTCAGAAAACTTGACGGAGACCTTGCCAAAGTTCCTACCCGTCAGCAAACCAACAAACGCGCTCAACGTGTTTTCAATCCCCTCTGTCACATCATCCTTGTAGATAATTTCACCGTCCTGTAAGGACTTGGACATGTTCTTCTCGAACTCAGCAACTGTTTCCTCGTGCCTGTCATAAATGTCAAGGATGATGAATCCCTGCAATTTCAATCGCCTCGTTACAATCACGCCCGTATTCTGGATGCCGTACCGATCTTCTGGCTTGGAGAGGTTGTATTCGGAGATTTTTCCGCACGCAATTATACGACCATAGTCATTCATGCCCGCCAGCGCCGCATCCAGGAATTTCCCGCCGACATTGTCGAAGTAGATATCAAGGCCCTCAGGTGTGTATTTGGCAATTGCCTCCGCAGGTGAGATCTTTTTGTAATTCCAAACCTGGTCGAATTCGAGTTCATCCCTGAGATACTTGGCCTTGTCATCTGAGCCGACCGAACCGACGACTCGAAGGCCATCGCGCTTGGCGAGTTGGCCGACAAGTTGGCCGACGGCACCGGAAGCCGCCGAGATGAGGATGGTCTCGCCTTTCTTTGGTTCGCCGATCTTGTAGAATGAGTAATAGGCTGTCAAACCCGGCATTCCCAGCACTCCAAGGAAGTAGGTCAATGGGAACCCATTGGGGTTCTCGACCTTTTTGAAAAATTGGATTGCCGCCTTGGGCACAGACTGATAAAGTGCGAACTGGGTGATAGATGATTTGACGATGTCGCCCTTCGCGAATTCAGGAGCGGAAGAATCGACAACGCGGCTAATGCCATAATTATGAATCGGCTCGTTGACTTCGAACGCCGGTGTATAAGACTTGACGGTAGGGTCGCGCATGCGGCCGCGGAGATACGGGTCCAACGAGACATCAAGATTCTGAATCAGCAATCCACCCTCGGGCGCGGAGGACGAGATCTTGCTGGTGACGATCCCTAGCGTCTCTTCTGTTGGCTAGATTACCGTCAGTAAGTCAGTACGCACACACATGCAAGTAGACATGCATTATTGTGGGAAGCTTACTAAGCCTATTGGCACCTTCTTGTACACAACACTCTTATTCTCAAGCGACATTTTCTAGATTTTAGTGACACCGAATCCTGCAATCAAATTATCCAAACGAATCCGCAATCAGACCAGCGCTATGTGACAAAGTGGGAGTGAAGGGATAATCGGTGCCGTTTAAGTACATCGAGCAGGATAGTTTCCAGGCAATCATTTGGCGCCGGCAGCCGCACGCCATCGAGCTTAGGCTTGAGGTCACCCGCCTCACGGGGACTCCAAAATTCATGCAGTCGCCAATGGGCGAAATCCTGCCGCGATAACCCTTAGTGTTCGAGGGTATAATTAGGTATGATTTGCAGCGTTACGGGTGATCGTTACGAGGCTTAGATTCCGTGACGTAGCCGCGACCATCAGAACACAATCTATCTTATAATATGTAATTTATGATGTACCGTCAACAGCGAGTAAAGGAGTACTGATAATAGTACAGAAGGGGTATTTCCTCGTCTGCACTGGTCAAGATTCATTCGTACATTTGTCAGCAGCTTGGCGGATTTTAGATTGCCTAGAGCTACTGACTCAACTCCTTAGCTCGCTCCAGCCAAGAATGAGACGGCACGGACTATCATCGGCGAATTCAAGTCGGCGATACCGGGGAAATTCAACGACTTTCGATATGTCTCCGAGATTTCCCGTTGTCAGCTGTGGCCGGCAGAATTAAGGAATGGAGTAGCGGGGCACCACAATTGTTTAGGAAGGCAATCGTTAAAACGAATTGATTTGTCAATCAAATTTTTTTAGAATTACGGCACCGAATTTATCGCTATATCAGGGATCGAGTATCCTTACTGTAATGCACTGTCATACAACTGCATCGACAGTCGCGTATAACACATAGCGCATAAAAAATAATCGCGACTGCCAACTAACAGGGCAATTTGAAAGTGATCAGCGTTATTGGACACGAAGGTTATATCTGTCAGTTGACATATGTTTGCGTCTCAGAGTTCAAG
Source organism: Lipomyces orientalis (assembly GCA_030568275.1). Taxonomy (NCBI): domain Eukaryota; kingdom Fungi; phylum Ascomycota; class Lipomycetes; order Lipomycetales; family Lipomycetaceae; genus Lipomyces; species Lipomyces orientalis. The sequence continues at coordinate 67,920 of JAJLTP010000066.1, read as the reverse complement.
CACTCATTCCCGATAGATGGTTGATTCCGGTCTTTCGTAAGTATAGGTATTATGCACGCAGCCTCGCCCATCGCCTACGATTTCCGGATAACAACTGACTGAGTCTAACCTGACAATGTCTATTCATCTGAAAATGGTTGTTCCCGACAGAACATGTAAGTGCAGTAAGTGCATTTAATGTATGCACCTCTCTTTCACGATAATCCAGGTAAAAAATTCCTTGCTGGAGATCTCCACTACAGGATGGACCCGCGAATCCATGTATCTGTTGGGACAACATCCTAGAAACTCGTTCATTTCTCTCCAGTATATCCTGCGGTCAAAGTCTCAACTATGACCGATTCACAGAGGTGCAAACGCACCACAATCTCATTCCATCCTCGTTCATAGTCGAACTCCATCAATACCACGGTACCACTATAGCGGTCAAGACAGATGGAAACAACTTCTGTTAGCTGTTATTTAGAGAACTGCGAAACACATATTTATCAGATTGCTGTAATACTTTTGCACTCTACTCAGTCTCGCGTCTTCAACCGTCGAAAGCACGTTGTCTGCCACTCGGAAATATGAATCCCGGTTTGCAATAGAAAGCGTTAGTCGACGCGCTCTTTCCTCCATCTCGGAAGGCTTGTATAGCAAGGGACTCCAACACGCAACGATCCGACTCGCTCCCACAACCGACACATTCCACTTGGCTTATATGCACGTTCAGCGATAAAAACTGCATTGCACACCAGCTTCATAGCGAATAAGATTATGCAGTCACCCAGAACTCGTGGATAGGATCTTCTTGTTATGAACAGATACTAGAAGCGTGCTGACTTGCCTGTCAAATTGAAATGCCCATCAAGCATATAGTTATCGCAATCTGAATTAATCCACGGGCACGCTTTCCGAAGCACCGACAACCTTGACTGCAAATTGAATATCCCCACATATGCTGCAATCACAGAACATATCACCGAAAATATTGCAAGCAACACAGTGTCACTACCTAGATCCTTGTTCCAACGGCGAAGCCACTCTTTCGCAAACTTTTTGCATCCCCTATCCGCCGTTACCCTGCGATAAGCAGCATCCGACCCGGCAAGACCGATGGCCAAGTGAATCGTTAATCGCGAAGTGCTTTTATTCAATTTGGACACAGCACGCGGCCTTGCTATGGCCGACATACAATACAATAAATGGAAATGCTGTTGGGCCACCGGAGACCTTAGTCGTGCTTGTTGCGAAGTTCGAGACATTTTATGCCAGATTCGCCAAAAGGGGGAACCAGAAGCAGGAGCGGTACAAATTGCCAGCCGCACGCTTGGTCTGAGTGATCTGCGGCTTGGGGTCAGTTGTTTCATGAGAACGTATTTTGAGACATGATGACTCACAAATCACCGCCGGATATTGTGAGACGGATCGATGGTCGATTTTGCTGCTTATGTTGCAAATCTTGCTAGTCCCACGAATTGTTTTATCGCAAGCTCGATCAGGTCTCAGGATGGCGGACATATTGAGGAAGACTTATGAGGCACATGGAGTCAACTGATTCATCACACGGAACTCAATCAAGCGGGAATGAGTTATCTTCGTCGAACTACACGACTACAACGGTGAAAATAATAAATAGTTCAGATAGAGATACGCACCGTATACCTGTCATCTAATTACTACAAGTACAAGCGTCAAGTCTATAACGAATTTTGATAATCTATGCGTCTCACAATATACTGTACAGCGCCAAGTTTAGAGGTAAGACAATAACAATTAACAAACACCACCTACTCCAAAACACCCAAAAGTAATGTACACGATTCACCGAATTAAACACGTCTACTCCTCGAATCCCTCATCATACAAATACGGCCCACTTACAGAGCCGATGTTAAGTCCCAACTGGCCAGTCTGCGGGTGCGGTACCGGTTGTGCCGGCTGTTGCTGTTGCTGTTGATGCTGCTGTTGCTGTTGCAGTGGATGCGGTGGAGGGTGCAGCGGTTGCTGCTGCACCATTGTCATTTGAGATCCGACCGAAACCTGCATCGGCATGGAAACAACTGGTGGCATCTGCTGCATCATGGGTACGCCGGCAACCTGCTGTCCTGGTATCATTGACATTGGTAACTGCTGTGCGGATGTAGACGTTGTCGCCCACGATATAGATGGATGTTGCGAGGCGCCAGCCCTCGAACCTGAACTTGTGGAAGAAGACACCGAACCAGATGAAGACGATGGTAGGCTTGACGAAGAGAACTCGTTTGGCGGTCGTTGCTGCAATGGCAATATCATTCCGTCGACATATGCGTATCGTGGTTGGCCGGTCGTCTGATCGATTGTGCTTGCCATGGTGTACTGTGGTGTGGACCCGTACGCGTACTGAGGCAGCTGCCCCTGTGTCTGGGAAACTTGTGGGAGTAGAACTTGCGGTTGTGAGAAATTGCGTGGCACGGCCCACGTCGATGATGACGGCGGCGGCGGAGGCGGCGGCAGATACGTTTGCTGAGTTGCCATAGGCGGCGGGAAAATATTGTACGCCGAAGGGGTGTGGTAAGGATAGTATGTAGCAGTACTCGACATGGCGGTTGTGGACGTGGACGTGTACGGCGTGTATGTAGCTGACTGATATGAATATTCGTGCTGTGGCTGTTGCTGTGTCGGAGCAGACAATGGTGATATCATTGGCGACTCGACCGTTCTCGACGGATCTACCAGCTTCCGTTTGCCGTCTGCAATCAAATGCTCATCCGACAATAATTCTCTACTCATCACAGACTCGCTGCCTAATGGCGGTCGACGGTCGCCTTTGCTATCCGCTGTAACAGGCCGGGATGGCAAAGACCCGAAACTGACGGCCGTCACACCGCTAGACGGCCTCCGTCCACGCAGCCTTGCCTCGCGCCGTATCCGCACCTTGCCTCCTTGACTGGCAATCTCCCGTGTCAATGCACTTGAGACGTCTAGACCAGGAAACTTTTTCGGACTGTACACTGTCAGGACGTCACTGACTGCCTCTGCGCGCCAAATTGCGCCCACATCCTCGCATATTTCGAACACAGAGAACACGAGCCGATACGAGCCTTCCTGCCGAACCGACAGGTCTGGAAACAAAAAGTACGCACGACCTGGTGGTGGCTGTTTCATGAAATTGAGCGATGTGATGGTGGTACCGATCAAGTTGCTCGTCTGCGGAGGCGTGGTCGGCGTAGTGGGACTTGTTAACGACGGCGCGACCGGATGAGCTGAGTGTAGGGTCGCCTGCAGGATGAATGTGTTCTTGCAACAGGAAGTTCTATCGATCATCAGTTGCCGACGCAAGTTACATAGATATCGGAGACATACACATCAACGCCGTCTAGATAGACATACAGATTCACAACAGGCGGCGGATCAACTGGGCGCCTAGTGTCGGATCTGGAACCCCACCCTGATGCCCGCGCCTGAACAGGATGCTGGGCTACCTCGAGTTTGAATGTGCACGAGTGAGGTGTCGCTATTTGCACTTGCATAGATGCCATGGTACCGCTGTTGGAGTTCCTCGAGGCTAGGAGACGTCTTGAGGAAGCCAGTTGCGTGTTCGTCGACAGGATCGGGGAAAACTGTGACCTATCGTACGCGGTGGAGGCCAAGGACGCGGACACAGGACGGGAGGACACATTGTCTGGCGAGGAGGGCGAAATCTCAGACTTGACATGATCCGGGCCGACGTGATACTCAGCAGTAGCACTCGAGCCCGGAGCCGCTGCAGAGGTCATGGTGGTAAGCGGCAGCTAGGAGATTAGAGATACATCCGCTAAGATAAGTGAGGAGAGACGGAGACGGAGAGGGTGCTAGCGCGCGCCAAAGGCAAAGGCAGAGACAGCCAGCACACGGATCGGAGCCGTGAAGCACAGGCGGGTCGAGGCAGAGTGGCCCAAACAGAAGCGAGAGCGGAGCAACTAGGTACATGAAAGACACAGTGACGGACGAGCGCCGGTGTTCTTACACTTGGGAGACGCATCGTGCAGCCAACTCGACGCCGGTACCTGGCCTGCATGTGCTAGTGTGCTTCTTGGAAGCTGGTATCCCGGTGCTGAAACAACGGATCAGCATGCTGCATTCAGTGTGCAATTCTGTCAGAACACAGATACCAGAACAGGCCCAGCGGTTTCGCGCCGCAGGATGGTGTCGTAACCGTGATTCGCTTAGATTGCTGGGTATGGCCGGCCCACAAAGTTTAGCGAACGGCTTGCAACCCTGTCCTATAGAGCCATACTTTCGCCATCGCACCGGTATCTTCCGTGTTGTTGCCATGGCTTGCCACTGAATGAACAACATGGTGGCACAGATGCGGCATAATCATTATCTGTACACTTATCACCTCAATTGCCCTGCATCTACTTGCGCCGCAGCGATGAGGACCTCGGACAGTAATCCGAGCCACGTCCGACGGTCCGAGGCAGAGTCACAAGTAGTACTTGTGCAGTATCATAGTAGATCATCTCCCACAGTTCATATTGGACTTCAGCATTTGAAGAGATTTGGAACGTGGAACTCCACTGGAGAGATCAATTTATGGGCTTGCAAATCCGGAATAATTCTGTAAATGGCGACCGTCAACACCATTACAGTAACTCAGCGTAATTAATGGCTGTCATCCACGAATCATCGCCAGCAAAAAGACGAAACCTGTCGACCATATAGCGGCTGCTATGACCTCAATAGGCGGGCGCCCCGCTGCCACCAACATGCGTGGGAATGCCCGCTGTCCGGCCCGACGGGGCGGCAGTCGGCCGGTTGCATTCCCGGCACGAAATATGCATGTCTTTCTAAGTCTTCAGTCTGACCCACCACTGTATCCATCAAGGGTGTCATACTGTAGAGCGCCATCTGCAACTACCTGTCCTCGGGTAGATGCCTGCAGCTGTCATAATATCTGGCTAAGCTAGTTCCATATTTTGCATACCCTGACCCATGGTAATCCGCGCGAAAGTTATTGTGTGGAGTGCCGAGTCGCACCCGCTATTGACTATTGTAGCCGTTATGAGAGCCAGAGGGCTTACACTGAATAACGATCCTCTGCATCGGCTCTGTGTCCTTCTCCAGTCTGTGCAGTCTGTGCCGTAGTCTCACGCCTGTCCCCAGACCACCCTCCGGGCTCTTACTATGGGCAGGCAACTTGTGCCCAGGGCATCGACGCGCGTGGAGTTGCCCAATGCGGTAAGTGACCCGAATGTCGGTCTGGCAGGAGACATCCTGTCCTCGTTTTGTCCCTGCATCGGTGAGTTGTGCCCTAGAGGCGAGCACTTCGATGTATTCAAAGCCAACTACATCTTCAAACAATCGGCACAATAGATGCAACACTCGATATCAGTATTGTCTTGCTCATCTTCGCGAAATTGAAGCTTGGTGAATGGTGATGTCGTTCTCAATGAACACTTGATTAACGGAGGAAAGTCCGCATTTTCCATCCCACTAGAATTTAGACATGTTTATATTTATATTCTTGTGCGACAGATAATGTGTGTTTGTGAGACACTCTATATTCGCCGTATCCACTGCCAATAATAGTCGCAGTTGTTCGCCGCTGTTAGTTTTGTGGGAGAATCACGGGCAGGCCGCGTAAATTGATCCCGTTCTGAATGTACCAAACGTTGGAGGAGCATGGAGACCGTGCAGTAGCCTGCTATCGTGCTCGGTGTATTCTGGTGCTTTGTTGGCGTATCTGAGATTGTTTATGCGCGCGAGTCTGATATTGATGCTGGCCTTGAAGTGATATCAGGGACAAACGACTGTAAACCTCTCTTCTGCTACACATGTCACTAACTCATCGAGAACAGCAACAAACTTACCACCAATGTCTGGACATAATACTGGTCATACCTGGGACCCATCCTTCTCATACGTTCTTCGTTTATCCCGTCGGTTTGATGGTCAGTCCTTCAACTGAAAATCTGCCATATTAATCGCCCACACAAGTAGAAATTCTTCGTTTATCTCAATTCGGTCAAAGGAATGATCTAGCATTCATTCAGGCCAAAATCGTCGGACATCAAGATTACGAAGTTGGCTGTGATAGCAAACCACGCGCAAGTTGAATCGCACGAGTATCTGGTGTTACAAAAGCCTCGTCCAGCAGAGTCACGCGCCAAGTTAAATACATTGCCGGCGAAACTGAAATTTTCATCTTTCGAAATCTACTGTCGACAAAAGCGAGTTCTACTGGTTATGTCGATCGAGCTTACTAAGTTATTAAGTCAATTGTCGAGTTAATGGAAGTTTCGCGATTCTGCCTTCATACAGCGGAGATTTCCCACTATAACACAATGCCGGGACAAACTGATCATTGCCATGAATATCTACTTATAGGGTACTATTCATAGTTAACTCATAATTCTAATTCTAAATAATCGTGTTTGCAATGCGGAATGATTAACGACTAGTAGAGACAAATGGAGTAATATACAAAGTCAAACCTTCCAAACGGCATCTCATAAAGTGAACAAGTATCTTCTCATAAACCCAAATAGTTACGACAACATATAACGATTGTATTGCAAAAGAACGTCAGCCACTGGAGCTGCCCCCCGAGAATGAGTGATGCAATCTATAATGATCCGGGTATGCTACTTATTGAAACAGTGCTAATACTGGTAACGGCACAAGCCGATCTCTCGTATCTGACTCATTTGATGAACTCTATGTACACTTGCTCATGATGGATTGAATTATTTGGCACTGTCTTCGTTGATCAAAGTCTTCCAGGTCTCGTCCTTAAACACATGAGCATTGCTTTTAGGCTTATCATCAAGCATAGCTAGACCGGCAGAACCAACGATAAGGAGAAGCGTGAATCCCTGAGCGTACATTCTAGAACCGATTAGTATCACTTTGTGGCACCAGATTCTTCATGGAGACCTACCTCGCTTGCACTACTTTCTGCGACATCGTCATGTACCTGTCGCGGCTCACCATATACCCTGCACCCCCTAAGGACGCCAGCCATGCACCCAGGAATACTATATACATCTCGTCAGCTCGGAGGCGTCTGGCTTGTGGCCATAACAAATACCTTTAAATCTGTTGTTGTTGATGTACTCCAATGCCTCATCAGTAACAGTTTTGGGCAGCTCAATCTCCTTGTGTATCTGACTCTCATCGATATTGTTGATCTTATTCATCACCATGCGCTCGTACTGGAGTGAGTACACCTCGGCCGTGGTAACAAATCCCATGAGGAACGATCCAATCATCAAAAAAGTCCGCATACTTGCATTGCGTGGGGCAGATTTTGGATAGTGCTTGATGAGGTATCTGTTTGCAGCATATCCAGCCGAGAGCGTCATGCAACCAACGGGAAGTGCGCGCTTGAGGACATAGGGCCAGTGACCGTCTTTCGCAACGGCGTTCTTATTGTGGGACTCCATGAGGAAATGACTACTCTATGTTCGAAAAAAAGTTGCGGATACTGCGAATAGAGAATTGCGAGTATGAGTATATGCGATTGCCTGTCGGACGATTACAAGCGGAGGGACGGAGAGGTGTAGAATATATTTTATGATAACTATTTGGTCGCGTTTGTCCAGGTCGCCGGCGAAGCGGCGGCAATCAGCTGTCAGCCACAGTGTTAACCCTAACCTAGGTGGCGTGTTCCTCAGCATATGACGTAAATTCCAGTATTTGCGGCAGATCTCGGAAGGGGCCAAGCCACTCGACGAGAATGTTTCGCGCTGCAACGGCTGTCTTGCCACACAATCAGCCACACTGGTTTGAGCCGCACGTTTTTGCACCGACGCACATTATTTTCTGTTACTCCAATGAACGTTTGGCAAGGAATGGGTAGTCAGTCTGGGGTAAGTTTAGTTTATATTAACTGCTTGCGAAGTCTTTGTCGACGCAGAATACGATGTGTCAAACCTCTCGGGGTAGATTGGGAGGTCGTTCGCGAATGGCCGAGAATAGACCGAAGTAAAAGTAACCTCGGCGACCATCGGAATTGTGAGTGCTCCGTGTACACATCAAAGCCAATGACCAGTCTGCTCGCTTTGTCGATGTATTCTTCTACATTGAGAGTATTAGAGAGCTAATTCGTAAATTGGAATTTTGAGGATCATGCTTATTCAGATTTCAGAAACTGATTCAATGTTGTACGAAGACCATTAACGAATAGATAGCCCTCCCGATGCCTAAATCCGTCTAGTCAGTGAGTGACTCTGGGGTTAGGGATTGAGTAACCCACCATCGATCGCTCGCGCAAATTTTGTATGATACACGTTTGCGTCCCTAGTCGCTAATACAGTGTAGTATTGTCTACATTTTCTTATGGGAATTATTCGGTTCTCTTTCTCTAAAGATGCTTTATGTACTGCGTTTCAATTAAATTTCTTTGCTCCATCATCGTTTACATTCCAGTTGTCAACACAAAAACTAGCACACTTGTCAAATTCCACCAGCAGATTGTTCCTACTCTCTGGTGAGCCGATGTTCGTGCTGATAGCAATTATCCTTGCGTTGTGCATCTCATTTCCGAGACAACGCGATGGGGAGTAATCTTAGTGCCAGACATGCAGTTACGATTCCGACGATTGTTATGTGGCCGGTATACTTCTACATGATTTTAAGACTGATCATTCGAGTGCATTGCTGAAAACAAGCTAATCTGCCAAGAACAGCTATTCAATTCCAAATGTCCAAATTTTTGTTTTACATTATGTACATAGATCCGATTTACACGATTTATCCATCAGATTTGAACAAAGATCCCTTAGATCTGTTTTATATGTGCGGTAGATACTTACGCCGAAACCGGCGCTGGCAAATTCCACTCGAAGCCGAAATGTTTCTTCGCCTCCTCAAGCTTAGTGTCAATGCACATGAATCCGACATTGTTAGCCTCGTTCATGTAAATAAGGAGGTTCTTCCCACGCATGACTTTTTGCTCCGTCAAGACAGCCTTGCCTTTCAATGTGTCCCAGAAGCACTCCTGAGTCTCGATGATAAGATTCTCGGTGTCGGCTGAATCAGTGATATGGCCTGACGCAGTGGTAACGCGGACGCCGAGAGGCTCCAGTTCCTTGTTCTTATCCCGCACAAATTTGAGCATCATGTCTATGCTCTCAATATACTCGATCATATTGGAGGTCTCGATGATGTAGATTGGGAGGACTTCGTAGAGCGAGTCACCGGCGTAGAAAACATGCTCTTCAGAGTCGTACAGCGCGATTTCGTCGGGCGTGTGGCCAGGCGTGATAAGAGCCTCGAGGTGGAGATCGACGCCGTCGAACGTGAGATGCTCGTTCTGTTCGAGCCAGTGCGAGACGGTGAACTTGGGCGTTGGGATGTTGAAGGCGCAACAGAGAGAGTTGCAGCCGAGGTCCTTGAGAATGTACTCCTGGGAGTAACCCGAGATAAAAATCGACGAGTCGTCAGCGAACTCGAAAAGGCCGCCGATGTGGTCGTAGTGAGTATGTGTGATGAAGACTAGCCAGTGCTTGTTCTTGGTCTCGTTCGTCTCGGCGTCAACGTACTTCAACTTGCCCTCTTTTTCGAGATTCGTTTCAATGTGTCGGCGAATGGACTTCTCTTCGACGCTAGGGTCCTTGGCATGGTTCGGACCGCAACCAGTGTCGATGAGGACAAGAAGAGTGGGGTACACTTTCACGTAGATAAAGGGGAGCTCATTGAGCGAATCGTCCTGAACGACTTTGTAGGTGCTGTTGTTAAGAGGCGTGAACGAGAAGCAAGAGGTCGTCATTTCGGTTGATTTCGAGGCAATTGAGTTCGCTGGGGAAGGTAAGGACTACTGCAGGGAACGCTGTCCCTTATTAGTCGGCACAGACGCCCGGCAGTCGAGACGACAACACTTCAGATACTGATAAGAAGTTGACTCAGGGAGGATGCGACTCATCATTGTAAGCAACATTTAGTGTGTAACTAAATCAATGTTGCTGTTGTTAAGCCCTGAAACCATAAATATATTGTGCATGTGCCGCATAATACGCGGCTTGGAAGCCAATGAGTCGTTTGGTCCTGGGGCCGACTAAACAAGACGAGCATTGATTGCAATCCTGGCAATAATTTGGAAGGTCCTGTTGATTCTCCGTCTGGACGAGTTCCGCGGTTCATATCGCTGTAGACCTGTAGCTAGCCGTGCGTAACAGTCGGTACTTCTACTTATGTTACCAACGGATACGAGTCGATGGGATGAGACGAAGCGAATGCTCGGATTTTCAATGCTACCTAATGCAGCATCGTAGCGACTGGCGAAGAGTCAAGGTCTTCGTACGATGCAAGTTTCCCCGTGTCAATCAGGCTGAATCCGCGCGTTCGAGATGCACGAAGCGGTTTTAGTGAATTATGACTATGTGCTCTATGTGGGTGGATGTGGTTGATAAAGTATTGCGACACATAAGTTAGCAGAACGCATGATAATATGGGCAGGCTCAGGTTAGTTAAGCTCAGTAACAAGGCTGCGGGCCGTCGCGGAGAAAGCGTGCGGCGGAGCGAGTCCGCCCATGTTTAAATGGAGAGTAAAGACACAGTTAATGCAAGGAGAGGCAAAGTGTATGTACAGCAGGGCTTTAGCGGCAGCTTTCGAGATGGCGCCGCGCATTCTTTTTTTTGGCTGGGCCGCAAGAAGCTAACCTGGACGATTCAAAAACTGATCATTCGGACACCATGGGCTTGCGTTTCCCACTTAGGGATCGCTGCCGACACTCATATGGCCGCTTTATTCTGAGGAGCGGGAGTCGCTCAGCGCTCGAACCGCCAGCGAATCAGGAGTGGTCATTACGGAAGCAGTTGGGGGGTGCGTTGGCCCAGGAAATTCTCATGATGCTGTGCGCTGCACAGGTGGTGCGGAGAAAACGCTGGTACGCACAGATATACCTCCAATATTTTTGCCGACTTTGAATCGCTAGATGAAAAATTAATATTAATAGAAATCCAGTGTATGGTAGCATGAAGTTTAGCTTTCAATAAATCTACAGTAGAATGATTAGCCGGAGCAGTTGCAGGTTGAAGGCTATTTCTGGGAGAGAGCAGAGTAGTACTTTGCCATTAAGTCCGGCATGGCGGGACTTCGAACTCAAAGGACAGGCTCCAATTATAAGCAGACGCACACATCATCCACAACGCTCGTCTGCGTCTTGATCAGTACTAGTAGGCAACCTGATATTTTTCCTATTCGCCATTCCCACCGAACCGGCCTTAGCCGCTAATGTTCGTGTTTCCTGCGAATGATGAAGGCTACAGAAAGCGAAAGCGCGCACACAAGGCTTGTGAACAATGCAAGCGGAGACGAGTACGTGTTACTCGTCTTTATTTTTATTGGTAGTCTAACGCTGTCCTGTAGAAGCGATGCGAGCCTCCGTTTAAGAATCACGAGCGATGCGCTCCGTGTATGAAAGAAAATATTCCGTGCAGGTATTAAATTGCTGTTTGTTTCAATAATTTATGTTTGCCACTAAGCGTTCTGCTAGTCTGGTGCCTGTTACTGCAGATGACATTGGCGAGCCTGACCCATCCCCTATCGACGACTTCGAAGATACTAGAGCAGTTACGGAACGTGTTGTTAAAGCTGCTGTTGCCCGGGCATCTATCTCGCCGACCGTTTCAACGTTTTCGGCTGCTGGCATCAACACAAAGCCGCCGGAGCCGGTCAACGCGACTAATGGAAAGAGGAAAGCGGCTTCGTCTCCGACTTCTGCATCCGCTGCTGCCACAGCCGCTGCAGCGGTTGCTCCTTTGGCGTCGTCGACCGCAGCGACGTTTGATGACACTGTGGCCACTCCGGCTGCTCATGCTACCTCACCGGACGAGCCGAAGCATTCGACGACGTCGTCAACCGCAAAAATCATGAAGCCCGTAACATCGACTGCAGCAAATGATATTGGCTCCACTCGTTTTATTGGAGATCTCGACCCAGCGTCTGTTCTCATGACACTGCGCAACGTGGAGAAAGATCGTATCGGTGTTTGGGTTAAAGGTGCATCAATGCATCAACCTGTCAACCAGCATCTCATTTCATACCTCGATTCCCTTCATGCATTTGATCTTCCTCCACGCCACGATAGAGAAGGCTTAATTAATGTTTATTTTAGATTTGTACATCCTCTCATTCCGCTACTCGACAAATCAACCTTCTTGCATCAGCACGCCCGTGATGAATGCCCCACCTTGCTGCTCCACGCAGTGCTTCTGGCTGCCTGTCGTCATTCTTCTGCACGAAAGTTCATCCATTTGCGGTCCCCTCGGCATTTTGCCTCGCTTACCGCTGCCAAGATTCGTGCTCTTATCTACGCCGACATCGAGCGCGATAAACTAACAGTCGTGCGTGTACTCGCGCTCTTGTCCCTACATTCCGAAGGTTCCGACGGTTTAGAGAAATCCTGCTCATACCTGGAACAAGCCTTCCATTACGCGCACTTCCTTGGTCTTCACCACGAGCGACGTTCGCACCCTGAGCAAGCACCGATCCGGCGCCTGTGGTGGTGTCTTTGGTGTCTCGATCGCATGTCCGCATGCGTTTCTGCTCGTCCCGTCATTTCCCGACTCGACGATGTCGGAGTTACTGGATTGCGGTCAGACGAAGAAGGCTGGCTTGGTAAGCTATACGAGGTTAGTCAGCTTCTCGATCGCGTGATCAGGATGTATCGGCCGCTTGGATCTACTCTACCTCCAGAAGTTGACTTGCAAATGGCATATGGACCGGACGATGCCAAGTCGCCGTTTGCCAGTTTTTTGCAGCTTCTTCGTCATGCTGCGTGCATATTGGCTCACAAGCGGGCTCCTGAAGCCCCCGAAGTTAACGCATCGATTTTGCTGCACTCGACGTCGGAGATTCTCCATATCGTGCGGACGCAACCGCAGCTCCCTCCCTTCCCAGCCGTCCCTTACGCCGTGTCGTTGACATTGACGGTCTATTTGAGACTGTATCCGTCTCCAGAGGCAACAGCCGGGTGGCACGAAAGCTGTGCAGTGCTGGATGACCTGGCAAAGACATGGTGGGTTGCAGAGGCAATGGGTGGCATGGCGAGGTCCGTGTTCCGCAAGTTGGAAGAAGACCTTGCAAACAGGCAGACCGGACTGACTGCGGCAGTCCCGCCTGGTCCACCGTCTTCACAGCGACCGTCTCCGACAAAGCCAACGCGTCGCTCAACTTCCAAGAAGGAATCGAGGTCGCGAACGCAAAGCAAAGTTTTCGCAGAGCCGGTCATTCCCATGCCGCCGTCTACTGTTGCGACGTCTGTGCCCGCCGCGCCGAGCGGAGCAAACAGTACGCTTACCGGTCCTTCGGTGTCAACACCAATATCTGGCCCAGCACAACCTGTGTCGGCCGCCACGCCGTCGTTGGAAACGCAATTCCTGGAAATGTTCTCAGGTTTGCCTAACCCGACTAGTTTCTTAGACCAAGCTCTTATGCTGGATGATTTTGCGGGCCTGTCGGAACTCTGGATTCCGGATCTGCAGTTTGAAGAAACCGCGGTGGCGACCAGCAGCAGTGCTGCGGCCGCGACCCTGTCGACCAACACGAACGTGCAATCGTCGTTTGCAATTCCTGTCCAGCCCACGGCCGCAAACGAGTCAGGAAAGTATTTGAAGCAGTAGGGGAAAGTAATGCACACACGCGCCCGCCGACTGGGCCCCGCGAACCGGTACTGTCAAGTCTTATCTGGGTTTTTTTTTTTGGTTTGGTCTTCGTTACGTAGTAGGGACATTGCATTTTTTTGAATATTTCGCTCGGGACAGGGGAAACAAAATTGTGTGTAACAGTATTTGCATATTGAAGGATTTGAAAGGAAAACGTGCCTGGACTAATGCAATAATATTTTTCTCGAGATCGAAATTTTTGTGGTTTGTATATTAACTAGATCGTGTGGGAATAAGGTCTTGTACCATTAGGCGGTTGTACATTCTGGGACTGGTTTAATATGAATTTGTTGCCGTTTGCCAACTTGCATTTTGATGAGTCCGCGTTATCGCGAAGTGTGTCTGCACTATGCGACGTCGCGAGAAGTCGCATCGGGCTAGCACAGACTTTTAGCTGCGACGAGAAAGAGATGTGGCCCAGAGCCATGTCAGACATGACGGATGGCATTACAATGGAATGTGCTTGAGACGGGCGTCCGACGACGACAAAAGAGAGGGGGCGGGGTCGAGATAACTTTGAGGATGTTGCAGCGGCATTGTAAGAGCTGAAATAGTGAGCTACAGGAAAAATGGACCAAGCAGACGTATACGAACGTGACATTGTTAACCGGACCGGTATCAACGCGCGAAGCATAAAACCTTGAGCTGCCAAAATCCCGGCAACATAGACATGTCGATTGCATCGACTCCAGCTGCGCCAGAGTAGAGGCTTGGGATCGCAAGGTATCCTCGATCAACGGACAACTAGGCATCTCTAGCCGGGATCGCGAGAATCACAAAAAATGAAGCAGCAGTCGCGGGCAGCGAAACGAAGATCAAGCCCGCGAAGGCGGCCGCCGGAATCGCGATCCTCGAGCGAGACGGATTCTAGTAGTGATGCCAGTCTAGGCGAGATCGAGGACGACGGAGTTGGTGGGATACCCCGGCGATGGCTGTGTGATGGCTGTGTATGGTCGCCCGGTGATGCTGTGTGGCCAACGGACGCGCCTGCTCGCAGATTATCAATTGCATCTGTGTCTGTGAATTATTCAATAGCGAAATATGGGGCCGCGTATTTCGGACGTGCGCCGATGCGAGATCTCGACGGTGACTGTGTTATGGGAGGCTATGATGATGATTTGGGGCCGGCAGAAAACGTGGATTCACGCGATTTCTACGGCTCTTCTCAAACACTGATCGAGGCAGCACGAATGCCGCCGCCGCCGCCGGCAGATGTGCCTGAACGCGGCGGCAACAAACGCAAGAACAAGACTGACGAGAGCTCGGCACCGAAACGAACAAAATACGACGTATCATTTCACGTCAAGGTGCTGTCGGCTCAACAGCAGGTTCTGATCATGTACGCCAGGCGACCGAACTTTCTGTTGCGATCGCGTCACAGCCGGTACAGACTCTTGCGGCTGCACTCGCACTTGTACACGGAGGAGAAACGGTTGTTGTCGGAACGGGATCCGGGGTTTAATCCTGCAAAGTACGATCATTGCTTCGCGCCGTGGTCGAAACGGTATGCCGTGGTTCTGGACACATCTATTCCTGCCAACACCTTGGCTGAACTGGGCCGGGTTTATTCGCACTTGAGTCTGGAATGTGTCGACAAGGCCTTACGGCACATGGCCGCCACGGAGGAGGGCGACGCGGTCGAGGTCCTGGTGACGCCGTACAGGTACTTGCTCATGCAAAGGGACTCGCAGCACGGGGAGGAAATATGTGCCACCACGAAACCTATGGATGCGGGCGATATATTTGCGGTTGGGTTGAAGACCGCACTGCTGATGGGTGGCGCAGAGCAGAACCTGTCGTCTGAGTATCAAATGCTGGTTGCGGTGCTGTGGAGTGTGCAAGGAGAGGAGGTTCAGGATATTTTCAAGCTGTTGGCTAAGGAGCACGAAGCTATTTATCGTCTTCTTCACGATACGTAGGCTACTTCTGGGGACTAGTATTGATTACTGTGCAGCTGCGCGATACCCCAATTCGTCGGTACAGAGTCTAGGACCGTCAAACCTAACATAGTGTGAGAAATGCAGGCTGTGTGTATTGGTCACAAACAAAATAGCCTTAGTGGGCAACAAGTTTTTGCAAGCTCGAATTGCGACTTTGTCGCAGTCGGAGTTCCTCGTCGGTACGAAAGGTACTGCCCAGAATCACGAATCGCAAAATAGACAAAACATTAAACGATAACCCCGAAAAGCTCTGGTCTTCACCGTCATCACGGTCAGCATCTTCCCCGCAGCCTGCTTCCTCCACACACGGTATAAATAACGCCCCACATAAGCTTTGCGAAGGTTGCGGGTCATTCAACTCATCCGGCCGCAGCAAGCTGACTTTTAGTTTTGTTCTCTCTCCGCGAAGAAATCGTCGGTAGGGCTTTAGTTGTTGCTGCGGGTTTGCGGTTGTCGGAAGTTTAACCCTGTCACGAAACTCACGATTCAAAGGCCCCTGCTTAAATTAAAGCTTAAACAGAAATCATATACAGTCAAAACCTCGCTCTAACGATACTCGATCCCCGATATAGCGACAAAAATCCGGTGCCGTACTTATTCTTTTAAAAATTCGGTGAAAACACGACTGCCTTCCTAAACAAGTTTAATGCCCCCGCCAAGCCCGACATGACGACGTGGCTGTAAACATTACATTATTCGTACTTCTAACTTTATAGTTAAACAGCAAAAGTATGAAAAAAAAAATGTTAAAGTAATAAAACCTGGCATAACTTATTACAAATCCGCCAAACCCAATGGGCTCTTCAGCATGGCGAGACCGGTTCGGCAACACATCTCGACAGTGAATCGGTTGGTAGATTTTAATAATAGCATCTATTTCTTGCCCAATTAGGCTTTCTGCTTTGAAAAAATCGAGAGATTTTTTGCCAAAAAAAAAGTAAAAAACCATTAAACTTTATTTGTGGGGGTTCACAAAAATACGCTCAATCTTGCCGCGGGCAAAAAAGAAAGACAAAATATGCCCCCTTAGGCGGCTTTTAGCCTTGTCAAAAAATCCGGTTATTAAATTGATGCGGCGCAAACCTTGCCATGTGCGTTCAATTTCTGGAAAAAAGTCGGCATGAGATAACAGAATTGGAAAGCATGTGTCATCATCGGAATAAATTTGTTTTTTTTGACGTCTAGTTTTGAACGCGCCCCCGGATATGAATTAACTACTAGTATGAAACGTGACGCAGAAGCGGTTTAAACACAGATCTAGACATGTATTAACTTCTGAATCGATACCAAAACGTAAAGCAAGGCAAGCAAATTATCAAAATAATCAAAAAAAAAAAACAACTGGACATAGCATATACCGTCATGTACAGAACCAAAAAAACAAAAGGTCATTAGTTCCGAGTAGTTACCTAGATTACAGACACATCCACCCCCCCGAACACGCCGGAATATAAACAAAAACGACCCATTCCGTAGATTAGACGTACATACGTAAAACACAAACATGCCAACATTAAGAAAACGCAATAATACACAAGGAGAAATTTAAAAATGAAATGAAATGAGAAAAAAAAGATTGGTTTGATATAAATACAAGATGACCGAAATACTAGCTGTGACTGAAAAACTCGGGCACATCCCACAGGACGCGCGAGCTCTGTGGTGGGTTCTGAGCGGTCTGTTGACCCGGGTCTGGAAGCGGCGTGACTGGCGGCAGAGCCGTCCTCTGCGGGACGCCCGGACTGACCGAGGCCGCGTTGCTCATGATTGTTGCTCGCGGCTGGGTCGGCGCAACAAGGCCGTAGTCTTGCGGGGGCGGCGGGGGGGGCGGCGGTGGCTGATGGGTTTTTGTTGGGGGCGGTCCATACGATGCAGACTGGCAGTTGGTTAGCGGCGGGAGAGCACGCAGGATGCGAAAAACAAATAAACAGACGTACGTATTTTCCGACAATCTTTTTCAACGCCGGTCCGAGGATCTTCCAGGGAAACACTTTGACGTCTTTCTCGATATTGCGCGGTTTCGGATTCGGGAACGCCATAATGAGCTTGAAAAACTGCTCGCTCTCGGCCCGGCCCTTGCTGACGGTGAGCGGACGGTAGCCTTCGAGATTGCGCCTGATCCGGTTCTTTTCCTCGACCGTGAACCGGGCCGATACGAGCTGCTCGAGCAAAAAGATGCAGTCGACCGACGTGACGAAAAACTCTTTGCGCGCGGCCCAGTATATGCACGACATGACGCACTCGCCGTCACCACGGCTCGACCGGTCTGGCTGGGGCGGCTGCATGCTCGCGACGTACTCTGCCGGCGAGATCGGGCTGGCGGTGGCCCGGATGACGGCCCCGCGCTGGCTGTACATGAACTTGACCAGCCGGCGCTGGGCTTTCCACTCTTCTGCCGTCCAGTTGCGCGCGAGCGCCTCGAGATCTGACTGGATCCGCAGCGAGGCCCGGTTCGGGGCTGGCATGGGCGGCGAGCCGGCCCCGGCGTTTGCGAACGGCGGTAGGGTCGACGTGCGCACGAGGGTTGGGACCGGCAGCGACGCATCGTCTTCGTCGGCGGCGGACGCGCTCGGTCGCGAGTACGAGTACGACGAGGACTGTGGCTGCTGTGGATGGTAAGATTGTATTGATGGCAGAGCATCGTAGGGACTGGTGGCGGGTGTGGTCGCTGGTGGCGCGGACAAGGCGGCGGTGGACGAGTACGCCTGGGCGGAGGGTTGGAAGGGTGCCTGTGGTTGGGGCAGCGTGGCGTAGTTAGAGTATGAGTACCGCTGGTCTCGCGGGTCGCGGAGCAGGAGCTGCTGTTGGTGGTTGTGGGAAAATATGCCGGTGTCAGTCGAGCCGTAGGCGTAGTTCGGGTGGTGGGCGGAGGCGTCGTATGATGACGCCGTCGACGAGCTCGGCGAAATATCGTACGACGCGCGCCTGAACTGGGGCTGGTGCTGGGACGGCTGAGAGGGCGGAGCGGACGACTGCGAGCTCGACAGGATCTGGGACGATGGCGGTGGCGGCGGCGGTTGATAGGACTGGGAAGATGATGGGGGCTGGCAGGTGAAGTCGGCGACGGTGAGCGAGCCGAGCTCGCGGCCGGCGTTGTCTTCGACAAGCAGGTAGACTGGAATCGGCTGGCTGATCCAGTTGTCTGGCAGCTGCGGGACGGTCGACGTGAGTGCAAAGTAGTGGGGACTGATGATCTGGCGGGCGGTTGGTTGAGGAGGCGCGGACCGGGACACGGCGACAGCGCATCTGAGCGAGCCGAAGACGATTCTGAGCACGAGCGGGGCCGGTTGCTCGAGCAGGTCGACAGCGGACGCGACGTAGACGGTGAAGGCGGCGCCCTCAGTGCCGCGGGGGTCTGAGCAGCCCACGACGGTTGGGAACTGGTTCATGGCACGAGGAATGAGTGGCGAGCCGGACGAGATTCGCGGGGCGGGGAGCGGCGGGAGCTGTGCGGCCGGAGGTACGCAGAGCATGAGCCCGGTCAGCTTACGCGACGGACGCGGCAGACGATCGAGACAGCGAGAGACGGGGAGAGAAGATAGAGAGCGCGAGGCGACGGGGAATTTAGTTGGGGTGGGCCTGACCAGCGAGCAGAGAGGAGTCGGCGAGAATGCGGCGCGGGAGGATAAATAAAAAAAAATCCCACCACCACCACGACCAGCAGTAGCAGAGTAGCGGCAGCGGCAGCGGCAGCAGCAGCAGCAGCAGCAGCAGCAGCAGCGGAGACCAACCGGGGCAACGTACGGGAAGACAAAAGAGATGTTTTCCGGTGAGTAGTGAGCGAAGAGCGGGCGACCAGAGATGAGATGCTACTGCCGGCAGTTTGCACAGCCGTGTAGGTGTCCACGCATCAGGTAGCAGCTAGCTAGCTTAGCTAGCTAGTCAACAGTAGCAGTAGCAGCGAACAAGAGGAAATAGTGAACTGGGTTGGGCCAGCCAGCAGTTAGTTGGTTTAGAGAGCCTGTGAGCGAGCGAAAGCGGCCAGAACCAGACTGCGGGCCAAAGCGGACTTTGAGTGAGTTAGTGAGTCCGCGCCCCGACAGACTTTGCCCCGGCTGATATCACCCGCGCCGCCCGCATGCCTGCGGCCTGCGAGTCCAAACTCAAATAATAATAATGGCGCCGCCCGCCGCGTCCCCGGAACAAGGCCTGTGCCTGTCACGGCGGTTGCGTCATGCCCAGCAGGCGCGCGTCGCTCATGCCGGCCCCGGTACGGGATGGACGAATCCATTTTGGCCGGTCCGACTGCAGTTTTCCGCCGTGGACTGGAGTGGCTGTGAGTGCCAGTCTGGCAGACCAGTCTCCGCCAGGCGTATACTTTTTTCGCCGGCCATCGTGGCTGGCTGGCTGGCTGGCTGGCTGTCACCCGCAAGGCAGGAACCGCGAGGTACGAGTTACGACTCGTGGTGGTGGCGCGTGCAATGTCGAGCACATGTGCATTTTGCGCAGTGCGCGCGTCGCTGCCCAGCGTCGCCAACGTGCATTAGCCCGCTGCACTATCTCCCTCGTGCGGGCTGCACTTGCACCATAAGCGCCATGCACACCAAGGTTGGGTCTTCTGTGTACGCGCCAGCGCACAAAAAAAAACCCGCACCAGCAAAGCAAAGCAACACCGACCGAGGCAACCGGACAGACTCACGGGCCGACCTCAACAGACACCACAGCTAGGCTTGTTCCGGCTAGGACCGCGCTAGTCGCGGGGCCCGCGCGGTGGCCAAACTCACCCGGCCGACGCCGGGCAATGCCGGGGCGGACTACAAAAGACTACACTTGAGCCATACCCGGGCAAGACACGCCAGTTATGCTTAACATATTCATATCGCAAACTCTACTTTTTGTGGACATTGCAGGCCGCAAACAAAAAGCCTGTCGATCATCACCCAGCTTCTTTTTTTTTCCCACTGCGAGCAAACTACTCGGCGGGGCGGGAGGGGGGGAGGGCCGGTGCACATTATTATTGCTAGTGACAGGCAGGTGACCAGCCCCCCTTCCGCGAAACGACGAACCCGCGACTGACGTGCGGCGATCTTTCCAGCGATGCCGCTTCCGCCTCCTTCGCAAGCTTAACCTAGCTGGCTACGGGAACACGCACGCGCACGTGAAAGTTCGGCAGCGTAAGCGAGCGCGGCTGAGACTTTGCGTCGACGGCCAGCAGAACAATATCCGGTTTGCCATTTTTGCGCCTTGCCGTGATTATGTCTCCCGTCCTGCTTGACTTGCGAGCATGATTAGTTACCGCACAGAGTCAGAAATTGGTCATCCAACAATTTCCCACCCGGGCCGCTCTAGGTTTAAATTTAGAACGGTGTATTCCGCGCTGCCCCACGTGCACAGAAATACCCCAAACTCGGACTGCCATACGCTCGAGCCGCACGCTATCTCGCGGCCTGCGTGATGATTGATAAGTGCGGACGGAACTCGCCGGCGACAACAATGGCCGCCGCTTGTGAGATGGTCGCTCTGACGTAATGTTGATTCACGTCGGATGCGGAGTAAGACGGCTCGTCTGTATCGCTATTACGAATGGGCCATAGCTATATACTACTGGTCAGCGGTCCCGCACGGCATCCGAGCGGCGAGCGAGCGGCCGGGCGACTGGCGGAAACAGAGGCTATGTATGACATGGACGACGTAGTTTAGAAATGTCGATGTATTCGATCAACAGTACGGAGTAACAACACAACCTACACCTGAACCAACAAATCACGCACGCAAAATCTCCTTCCCAACTCACATCGCCGTCCTGGACCCAACAGTCGTCAGTCGTGGGTCGACAGTAGTGACTGTCCGTTCCCAAACCGATGCACATGGCCCACCCTGTCTCAGACCGCTGCCCGACGCTTCTCACGTGCGTTTTAATGTTCCCCTTGTATTAGACGGCACCAGACCCAACGTTTTGACAGCGCCGGGATCGGATGCTACAATTCTCAACACACTAATAGAAGGGCGACTAGCTCGCCCGAAGTCGACTGTGCTCCGCATACATACAGTATCTATCTAAAGGATCATCCATTTGGACAAATGTGTAGGGAAAATTCCCCCGGGCAAAACAAAAACCCAACTGGGAAAACAAATACTCCTAGGTAAAACCCTACCACTATTCCTTGCGACCACAGTCGAGACCGTGTCGCCGGAACTGGTAGTCGACCAAGTGGCTTGGTTCTCGCCATCTTAGCCTTACCTAGTTCCAAGGCGGATCTGCGTACTCGTATCAAAGAGGATCTCAGCCTGTCATGGGCTCCCCTCTTGGCCCCTGTAGAGGACGCATTGCCGGAACTGGTAGTCAACGAAGTGGCTTGGTTCTCGCCTGCGGAGCCAACCCGGTTCCAGGCTGTCCTCTTGCCCTGTAGAGAACACCGTCTGCCTGCATTAGAATGTTAGCCAAATGACCAGATTGTAGGAATTGTAAAATACTCGCGTGTGTTCGAAGATCTCAGCCTGTCACAGGCTCCCCTCTTACCTTCGCGTGGTTAACTTAGTTTAATGTTCCGCGGTTTGTTTTGCTCGTGCCCGCCGCCCGCCCATCTAAAATGCCCGTGCCCGACCAGCCCAGTTAGCACAAACCCAGCTGTCAGGTTCTTCGTCAATCAACCACAATTAACTTATATATTAAACTAAAAACCCCAATTTATTAACTGGGTTACTGTAAGCCAACAGTACCAAAGTCAAAAAAAATGCCACGTGATGTGTCGTAATTGTGTCAGTCTGCAGCTTCCGCCCGCCAAGCCAAGCAATCTGGCCTGACATTGAACATACAAATTCGGTGGTGGATTACCAGTAGGGCAGCGGTGCTTTACTAATAAATAAAATTCTACAAGCCACTATTTTGCCATAATAACTTCTCAATCATCCCAGAATTAGTATAACTACTTTTTAGCTTGCTGCGTTGGAATTTTACTCGCCGACAGCTCTAGCTAGATATCAACCAAGCACCCCTGCACGCGATGTCGAACATGTCTTTCGTTGTCGAACAAGGGACGGTGTTCCGCATTCGGCACGTACGTATTGGTGCTGAACGACGGAAATCAGCACTGGGAGACGAATGGTGGGACGTCGACGAGCAATAAGGTGGCGGTCACGCAATTGGTGCTATCGAGATCAAGTCGTTCTATTTATGTCGGTCGCATCTACAGCGACACAATCTTACTGTATCACTGTATCATTCTGCTATAACCGCAGGTCCCGGACTTGCCTCGAGTACCAATGCGATTCTGTGACGTCCTCATAAAGCACATGCTTGTTCCTGAAACACAATCAGCACTCATGTCCTCACCCAAACGCCTTATTGCCTGCCCACGTACCCGTTCTTGACGTCGGACAGAAGCCAGTCACTGTCGCGCAGCGCGATCAGGTCCATTCTCACGTCGACGCCCAACTTTGCCCAGCTCTCGATGCTGTCCGCTCCCAAAAAGCAATATGACGCGACAAGAGTCTTCAGACGGCATCCAAACTTGTGGTAGTCTTGTGCGTCAGCGTA
This sequence comes from Lipomyces orientalis, assembly GCA_030568275.1. Classification (NCBI taxonomy): domain Eukaryota; kingdom Fungi; phylum Ascomycota; class Lipomycetes; order Lipomycetales; family Lipomycetaceae; genus Lipomyces; species Lipomyces orientalis. The sequence continues at coordinate 44,889 of JAJLTP010000066.1, read as the reverse complement.
CAGAGACCGCGACAATTCATCGGCGTTAATCGGCTCGCCGGCCGGGTTCTTGTAACCCCGCGTAAGAAATCGCGTAACCCCGTCGGCACTGATTTGAATATTTCCGGCAATGTCGATATACTCTAGATCGTTCAGCTGTTGGAACGACACCAGAGCTCGGTCCGTGAGATCGGTATGTGCGACGCCAAGCTTACGGAGACTGGGGAACATGGTGCAAAGCAAGTCCGACGCGTATCCGCTGCTCAGACCAGTCGCGCTTGTGCCGACATGGTAAGCGTCAGACCACTCGATCTTGCAGAAACTAATGTTAAGGCTCGTGAGATTGTGCTGGTCAAATCGCGCGAGCCGGTCAATCAGCCGGTCAGACCGAGCTAGGCCAAACACGAATAGTTCTTTGATATTCCTATACTCGTGCCGCAGTTCGGGATCCATAGCCACCGCGGCCGGCAACCGAACCCCCAACCTAAATTCGGCTGCGTCCGTGTTGTCCAAACTCATGCCGCGTGTACCCCGAAAGCACAACCTAGGGCACGTATTGGAATCGAGATACAATGACTCGCACGTGTCGGGCAGAATAGGCATGCCTCCAAGATCGCTCCGGTCGAGGTTGCATACTTTCAGGTTTGGCAATAACTCCCTGAGATTTAATCTTTGCGCCCAAGACGTGTCTTCGTAGACACTCAGGCGAAGCATTCCGTCGCCATATCGAATATTGATGCAATGAAATTCTTCCAAGTGTGGCGTGAGCTTAAGCAGCCGCTGAATACCGTTTACTGTAGTCACGTATGACTTGGACTCCCATATGTACGGAAACAGGTCCTTTATTTTAGTCGGCCCGCCAAGTCTTAGGACCCTGAGCTGTGGCTGTGGACGAAGATGCTTGGAAGACACACGGTGAGCATTCAGATACGTGACGGCTTCATATGACTTGACTAGGTCATACGTTGCATAGCAGTCAAGAACTTTCAGGCGGGGAAACATTCCCAGCGCGAACATGTCAACCACATCTCGTGAATTCTCAAACCGCACTCGCAGCTCTTCAAGGTTTTGAAACCCCGCGAGTTCACGACTGCCAAAGTGCCTCCAGTCTGAAAAGAAATTGGTGCAGAAATCCGCCTGCAGTGTTCGCAAATTGGCATTGCCCGGCGTGGCCGCAACGCCGTCACGATTCATGACGCCATCGTCGTCGTCTCGAAATAACACATTTATGCATGCATTTGCATCTTTGTGTACAACATTGGTTATTAGCACAGCGCTCACATTCCCGCCTGAGTAATGCAGGGCCGACCGGACGGCAGAGACTGGCACGGCCTGGACTGTCTGCGTGAAATCCAACACGTGCCATAACCTCGGAGTGCACACTATGGCTTGTTGCCAAGTTTTGCTGACTCTCTGCAACGCAAACAGTTGATGGGTTGGAATATAGCCCAATATATGAACCAAAACTTCAGTTGGCAACTTAAGGAACACGTCTGCTGCCTTGCCCGGATCCGCTGCATGACTGAATGCTCGTCGTGCACTGCGACCTGCCATATCCTTCAGATCTGATGTCGCCAGGTACATGGATTTCAAGCTCTAAACAGATTGCTGTCAGCTTATTGCTAACCAGACCCTTCAGGCTCATAACTCACTGTGTAGAACCTAGATTTCGTATCCGCCCGTTCGAGTCCTTCCTGATACACAGCCATTGCATGATCATACTCCAGCAATATCTCATAAATCTTGCCTTCCCGTATGTACCCCTAGTCGAGTTAGGCGGAATGAGTACATGCGACGACTCAGTGCGACTGTGAACTCACTAGTGGATTTGTCGGCTCGGTCGATTTCATCTCGATAGCATCCTGCATGGCAAACCTATACGCGCCAACAGCTATCGCAGCTTCCACTCGGGCATTGAGACATTCCATGCAAATAGCACACTCATTGCTATTCTTACCGTACGCGTACGTGGCCGCAATCTCCATCACCTACCACTCTTCAGTTCTCTGAATCCCGCGATTAGACGACCATGCGCCGCCCAGATTCAGAAAAAAAAAAATGGTCCAAAATCATAGCTTACCCGACCAAATGCCGCATACGAGCTCTCCCATTTCCTCTCCGAGAATAATTTCCGGGCTAGCATGAGATATCCGTTCACGTCGTCGCGGGCGAGGTCGCCCGTCGCATCGATCCATTTGGTGACTTCCAAGTCATATGAGATACGCCGCGGTAGCTGATCAAATATTGATGTCTCGGATTCTGCAATTGGCATCGTCTGGTTTAGAAATGTTCCGAATACTTCTTATGGCGTTGACCTCCAGTATATCGGACGTCTTCGGTGTGTGCATCAGCGAACTTCGGAAGCTGCTGCGATAAGCTCTAGCCCTACACTTTCGCGTGATATTAACCTTAAGTATTTTCTCCGAGGTCGCCAGGAACTCTCATTCGCCTACTATGAGAGCAGAATGAGAATATTCTTTGTATTAATTTACACCATGGGGATCGAAGCGCAAATAATCCGCTCACCACGTCCGCCCGGTCACCAAGAATGTCCAACAGCTGTCAGGCATTGCGCGTATAACTATGATTGAAGACGATTTTGAAATTCGCCGAACATCGTGATAATTTACATGCCACTTAGCATACCTGCAGCGTCGCTGTCTTGGTAATCAGGACTCGAAGCTGCGAACCTGGGTCTGGGTCGACGTAGGCATCTTACATGGGGGAAAAGAACAACAAATCCTGGCGACAAAATAGTCCTAAAATTTGATTATTCAGTTTCGACAAGACTTCCCCTCTCGGCGAGCATTTAAATCAGAATAGCCCCACAATAAACGAATTATTAGATAATTCAAGTCGGATACATGAACGCTATACATATAAGGTCATGGCTGTTGGCATAGCCTAGTACTCGTTACTTAGCGCCCATCACTACTTGTAAGAAAAACCTGGCTGCTTCTCGTCCTTCGGACTCATCCAGAGACCATGGAAATGGCTTTTATAATCGTTATAGTCAAAGCTTTTTGTTCGACCAGTCTCGAACAAAAATGCTGGCGAAATAGATCCTTCGTTTCCCTTGACTGGTTCCACGACGCTGCCGCTGATAATAGCATCCAAAGACTCATAATCGCTATCGGCACTCTTCCTTCGAAGCAAATCATCTTCAATTTCATGCGGAATGGTACCGCCATAATTACTCGTACTGTCCGGTAAAGATCGTGCCATTTGACTTTCTTCGTACGAGGAGGGATGCCCTTCATCTGATTCGTTTGGAGCGACTGAATACGAACCGCGGTTTTTGGTCGGCTCGGCCGTATAGAATGTATGCGCCTTAGAATTCCTGTTATAATGCGATGGCGGAATCATTCTATATGGATGTTCAGCAGTCAGGGGTGGAAATATACCTAAGGGCCCGTCTCTGCCACCAATTTTAATGGCCGAGACACGGCTCTCTAGAGCCTTGACGGGCAGAGACTTGGCGTCAGGACTCTCAGCTGAACCATCGGAAGGATTCCGACTCTGTGCTCGTCGTACATTCAATTCGGTCTGGTAGTTTGACGATGATCGACGAGTTAGAAAGACAGGTCTTGGAGGCGAGCCGTCAGACTCTGTGTCCGATTCGTTGTCCAGCCCAGGATAGTGTTCCGACTCCTGTGCACGTGTTCTCTCATTTGGTGGCACTGCCGGCGTCTTGCTGTCTTGCTCAAGAAGTGAACGCGTGTTGCTCCCTGCTGCAGAGAATGTATAATGAGATTTGTCGTACGTGGGTGTCCGGAAATGTATAGATGAACTTTCACCAACAGATCCTGCTGGGGGTAACATCTTATCCGACTGCGACTGCGCTTTATGATGCTCGTGACGATAGTGATAATGGTGATGCTTGGGCCTCTCTTGTCCCGGCGATACATCACGATGTTGAGGATGCGGGTTGTATAGCCTCCACCTGCTGTCTTGGATAGGAATCGCACTGTGATGATCATGCCTCCACGAATATCGCCGATGTTGGATCCCGTGGGGGCTTGTCGGTGGCGATTGGTGACCAGGCACGTCCGGCTGTTGAAACTTCAACACATCCTCGGGTGCAGATTCCGATTCGTATTCGGAAGGATCAGCGGATGAATATCCAGCCTGCAAATATCCAGGACCAGAAGGCACTGATAGCAAAGATTCTTGCCGCTTTCGGTCGGATAGCTTCGGATCAACTGGAGCAGGGCTCGGAGACTCGGTCGACTTCGGATCGCTTGAAGGCCGTTGGGTATTGCTGGTAGTCATTCTGTTGCTTTGAAGCCTATCGACGCTGTTCGCCAATCGTAACAGCTGCTGAAGAAGTACTACTTCTCTTGATCGAACAATTCAGGCTAATAAAGATTGCGGATAGATAAGATGACGGGTGACCAGCGAGCCTCAATAATATATATCCAACGACAAGCCCCGTGCGTCTTATGATTTGTGGGGCCCGCATAAATTGGAGATCCCGACCCGTTTTGTGGCCCTGCACAGTGTCGCACCTGATTCAGAGAAGTCGAGTTCAAACCAAATAATCTATAATTGGCAGCATTTCCAGTCTTTAAATACTATGTAGCTAGCAGAAAATTTGATGTAGCTTGCTATATATGTTCTCTGCTGACAGTGTAAGTCTATTCGAGTGATCCTGACCTTCCAGCCAAAGCGATTGGGTCCGTTATCGCATCGGCCCCTGATGAAACCGGGTGACGTTGAGATGTCGTCGATGCGGCGCTCTACCGACGTCAGTGTTGTGTGGGCCACACAACACACAACACTTCCAACAACTGGCAGCTTAGCATAAGTTCAGATTTCCATTACGTTTACAATGAAGCAAGTTCTCTGGCAACCTCGTGGGGATAATATCTGTCATGGGCGGCGTATCGCGCCGTTAGGCAAGAAGATCATTGATCATGCAAGTGAGCGATTTATAGATACCCTTTAATCAGAAGTGCCATACGTTCTAGCAAAATCGCCGGAAACAATGAAACTATTCCTCTATCTCTACAATTCTCTCAGCGCTGGTCTACATCTGGCAGGTGATTGGATGAATTGCGTTCATTAAATCTCTGTGTGGAGTGCGGCTCAAGTTTGTTGCGCCCCTTACCTCGCTTTTGACACGGTCCTTTCTTCGTATCAGCGCCTGATTTATGTGCTGGAATATGCCCCATGTTTTCAAATGCTCTATCGGCTGTTCATCCAACTCACCTTGCCGGAAAATACTAAACATAGGCAACGAGATAAAATGGAGTTATGGAGTTTGGACACACGGTTTATGATGAGGGTGAGTTTCTGGCAGATCTTATTCATCCAGGCACCAAGTGTAGTCCTCACTGTGGATCAACTTGTTTGGCGCGGCCTATTTGGACCAACCTTACTTTTGCAGATACTTATCAATTTCTGCAGGGCAATACGACCTTCGAACGTTTTTTAAATTGCAGGGCGAGTCTCGTAGTAGAATAGCAGCCGTCCGCCAGCTCCAGGTTATTCTTAGCTCGTTAGCTCCTTTTATGTCAATTCGGTCTCTGCTTCTTAGAGTCCTAGATCGCTCTTCCCCCCTAGCGCTTCATGTACCCTTTCTGTCTAGGCTGCAAAATGTCGCTGTCGGATTACGATTTAATTGTGTTAGTCAACGGACAATCAGACAATAGAATTAAAGATAGAAATGAGAACAGAACCGTATTGCTAATTTGCTGAATACATTTTGCGTCGGGGCGCGCTCGACAGTTAACAGAGAAACCGCGTCCATTTTGCTGTCAGTTATAGTGTTTTGCTCAATCGAGGATTTAGTTGCGCAAATAAAACTAGATCATAAATTCCAAAAAAAGATCCCGGATACATGCGGCTGGGCTGGCTTGCAGATTAGCGGTAACTAACTAATGACGCACTAGGGTTAACACTAACTCTATAACGTGTTTCGTGATACGCGCTAACCCAAATCTAAGTTCGCGTTTGCATGGAGACACAGCCTCACCCCGTGCACAGGGAATGCTACCTCGAAAAAATATCTTTGATTCATTGTTGTTGCTTTACCACCCCGAGGACCCTAAATAGGCTACTATCCCTGGGAAATTCTCTCGAACGGACTCATCAATACTGATATTTGTATCTTGAAGAAGTGCAATCGGCGGGATGTCGTACCAACCCGTCAAGGACGAAGACAGCCAGTCCTATGCGCTGCGAACATTGTCACCGGACCATCAACATCGCGATGCGCATGCAGTCGATCAGTCATACTACCAAGACGACACGTATGACTATGACATTGCTAGCGCAGGATATGCTCTGGGTGACTATCCTCAAGAAGGGGATGACCAGCCTCTCAATCTTGATGCTCCCCCTTACCACGGATACAATCCTTACGGTCCCGAACGGGTGCCAGACTCTTCACTAACGCTCCAGGAAACGTACGCATTCGATGCATCACATTATCCGGAGTCTTCCGCGAATGTTTCGGATACCCTGATTGATGACGTGAATCCTGTGGACGAAGAATGGCAGCGCAGGCAGGAAGGGGTTACCAGGAACTTGCAACGCCATGCAACGAGAAAGGTCAAGCTCGTTGGTAAACATAATGTTTACAGTATTGAATACGCGTATGATTGTTTGGAATAATATATTATGATCATGGCTAACAACTACCAGAGTTCCGTCACCAGTTAAGAACTCAATTGAATCGAGATATCGTGATCTTGAAGGCGGATCGACGGAATTCACCCATATGAGATGTACGCCCGTCCATCTGTTGATTATCTATTACGTCAGCTGACCTGTTGTAGACACTGCGGCTACCTGCGATCCTGACGAGTTTGTACATAATGGGTATACGCTTCGACCGAAGATGTACTACCGCAAGACAGAGTTGTTGATTGCGATCACGTACTACAATGAAGACAAGGTTCTCACGGCTCGCACTCTACATGGAGTTATGAAAAATATCAGAGATATATGCAATCTCAAGCGGACCAAATTCTGGAACAATAATGGACCGGCTTGGCAAAAGATTGTGGTTTGCCTCATTTTCGATGGAATTGATCGTACGTTGCTCAATGGACTCATGAAGTCACAGTGCAAGTAATATACTAATTTGCAACACAGCTTGCGATAAGAACGTGCTCGACATGCTGGCGACGATAGGTGTCTACCAGGACGGTGTTATGCGCAAGGATATCGACGGCAAGGAGACAGTTGCACATCTATTTGAGTATACAACTCAGTCTTGTGTGACTTCCAAACAGCAGCTTGTACGACCGGCTGAGGGCGATCCAACCAATCTATCACCAGTTCAGATGATATTCTGTCTGAAGCAGAAGAACTCGAAGAAGATCAATTCTCACCGATGGCTCTTTAACGCGATCGGAGAAACATTGAAACCTGAAATTTGCATCCTACTTGATGCTGGTACAAAACCAGGCCAAAAGTCGCTTCTTGCTCTTTGGGAAGCATTTCACAAGTATGTAGCGCTGTTGTTGTCTTCTAAGGCCTATGTTAACAAATTATAGTGATTCCAACCTCGGCGGTGCCTGTGGCGAGATTCATGCTATGCTTGGTCCGCATCAGCGTAGTCTACTTAATCCCCTTGTTGCGGCGCAGAATTTCGAGTACAAAATCTCTAATATTCTCGACAAGCCACTTGAGTCTTCGTTCGGATATATTAGTGTACTTCCTGGTGCATTCTCTGCGTACAGGTTTACGGCTATAGAGGGGCAGCCACTGCAGCAATATTTCCATGGTGATCACACGATGGCGAAGAGGTTGGGTAAGAAAGGTCTCGAGGGGATGAATATTTTTAAGAAGAATATGTTTTTAGCCGAGGACCGGATCCTTTGTTTCGAAGTAACGTTCAAGAGAAGCTGCAAGTGGCATCTGGCATATGTCAAAGCGGCCAAAGCGGAAACTGATGTTCCAGATCGAGCCCCCGAATTTATCTCTCAGCGTCGACGTTGGCTAAATGGCTCGTTTGCAGCCTCCGTCTATTCTTTGACGCACTTTGGAAGAATGTACCACAGTGGCCATAACATTTTCCGGCTTTTCATGTTCCATGTTCAGGCGCTGTACAACTTAGTCTCCATTGTGTTATCTTGGATTTCTTTAGCGTCATTTTACCTCACTACTGCGATCGTTCTTCAGCTTGCCGCAAGCCCAGATACGTTCCCTGGTGGACAGCCTCCTCCATCGTTGCCATTTAAAAGCCAGACAGTTAATATTGTCATATCCGTTGTGGTAGAGAACTTGTATATCGCCATGCTAGGCGTATCATTCATCCTAGCCCTCGGAAATCGGCCCAAAGGGTATGGTGTGCCTATCATTGTTTGAGGGACGTTTTCTAATGCGTTGCAGATCAAAGTACTATTATTATTTGGCCATTTCTGTATTCGGCGTGATCCAATACTACGCCCTTGCGGTTTCGTTCATGCTTGTCGTTCAGACTCTTCAAAAGCCAGATTTCACCAGGCCGCCAGATCAAAGCGTTGTTGAATTTGTTTTCAGTTCGATTCCGATCCTGATCATCATCGCCTTGTGCTCAACATACGGTGTGTTCTGGGTCGCGTCGCTATTGTACCTCGACCCATGGCATATGATCAACAGCTTTGCTCAGTACGTGTTCTTTATGCCTAGCTTTACCAATATCTTGAACGTGTACGCGTTTTGCAACTGGCACGACGTGTCATGGGGCACAAAGGGTTCAGACCAAGCAGATGCTCTGCCATCGGCCCAGGTGAAGAAAACAGACGGTGAAGCTGCTGTTATTGAAGAGCCAGATCTCACGCAAGAAGACATCGACTTGATGTTTGAGGATACCGTGAAGCGCGCACTAAAGAAATACGAGGAGCCAGTTAAGAACGAGAAACCGAGCCTGGACGACGAGTACAGAAACTTCCGAACGAATCTCGTAATGGCATGGATTTTGACGAACGTGGTCATTGTGCTTGCAATTACGTCATCTAGTCTGGAAGGTATAATCCCGAGCGAAAGCCCCGACGCGCGTCAGCAGAAGCGAAAGAACTTTTTCAAGTTCTTGCTTTGGGCCACTGCGATTATTTGTTTGATCAGATTGGTGGGTAATATTGTCTTTCTGATCAAAACAAGTTTTGGGTACTGCTTTAGAAAGCGTTAAATTGGTTAATTATTCCGTGTGATTTATTACTGTACAACTGGATTGTATCACGACCAAAATGAATTGTATGTTGTATATGACTAGAAGCTATTATGTGTATATCGTTGGATATGTTATGAGTTTTAAATGCCAGCAGTAGTTATTCAAGCGTCATGTTGACGTACGTCTTCAGTCATGATGACCTCGAAAAGAAAATAAGTGAGATACCAAGAACGATCAGGTGTTGCAGATGAGTGCTTCAATCGTCGGCCGATTGTACAATTATCTCACGGCAGAGTGATGGATCTGTCAAAGCCGGTTTGCAGCTATTGATTTCTAAGCTTACATTCACATCTTAAGGAAGACAAATCGCTTCGCCATATACGATCCTGGCAGTAACACCGTACCAAATGCAGTAAGCACAGAATGCAGTAAGCACAGAAAGGAGGTCCGCATTGTTTTCCATTCACAGTAGCAAGTCCGTATGGGTTAGGTGCCTCTAACACCGCTGATTATTTCTTCCAGTGGGGTCCACAAAAGTGTAACGGCACGCGAGTCGCATGGCGGCGGGTTCTCGGCCACGCGCGAAGGTGGCGCCAACATGGACGAGAATCGAGTAAATCCAGCCGCGCCTTCAACTAACCAGGTTCGTTTCATTCACTGAGAGCGCGCATTATATTCGTTCAGCTGCATATTGTTGGCGATCCGAAGTCTTAGCATTCGTTTAAATCATCTTGCAATTTGGTTTAGAGCTATGGACGTGAAATAAAAACAGATTGTCACATCTAAGGTTTGTGTCCAAGACTAGGTTTGTATGGAAGACTTGTAGATCTTCGAAAGCCACCTGATGACCATTTGTCGCATCAGCCTACTTTACATGGCATTTTCGTGACGGATCCAGGAGACCAAGCTCGAGACACCGTAGAACAGCCAATAATCACGGCAGAGTTTCTCTTACGTATCGCTAGCACGATTAGTCGAGTGAATGCGGCGAGGAGATATTGGGAAATTCGAGCTGGAGTCACGCCACGGAGGCGATTCTGAGGACTTGAGAATAACCAAGCCTGTCAAAACACGGGCCCAAGCACAGAGTCTCTGCTATTCTTTAGCGCCCATGAAAGCCTAATCGGCTCATCGACACGGAAATGTGGCACTGGCGTTGATCTCATCCTACGCTCCCCGCATTGAAGTTGAAGCGACCGTCGCCCATGTGGACGAACATGCAACTGGACAACCAGTTCCCGAGACCACACGTTTTCAGATGCTCCACTAACTCCTGTTGATTGTGAAAATATGCTCGGATGACTGAGAAAAATTGCCGATAGACTACCGGAAACGCTGTCTAGTCACACTCGTCGCCTTCACAACGTGACATGATCAGATGCAAATCTCTAGCCATTCGACGTATCGGGCTGACTCCATCAAACTTCGTTGACAATACATACCGGGATGTCTTAGTAATGTGCCCAATATATAACGACAGATCGATATTTAAGTCGATAGTCATCAAGCGGCGCAAAACTTGACTGGGAGCTAATTCTTTACCAACAAATATTGAACACAATGTTGTCATTATACAATATTACATCCTTGCCGCGAATTAGGTTGGAAGAGACTTTCACGAGCGTGGCGTCGCCAATCGTTGCTACTTGCAGACTAAATTGATGGGTCCGTGGAAGTGGCGACGAACGTGTAACTCTCTCTGCGAACGCACTGAGTTGATCGCTGTGAACTTGGCGCCATGGCTGTTCTTTGTCGTCTGGCGTAGTTGCTAAGGCCGGCGGGGCGTGAGATGGATTCATTTTACTGCTCGCTTCCCACGCAGAGAAGAATAACTCAATAAACTTTCTGTCGGAAGCCCATCCCGCATCAGCCATTGATTTTCGCGAGCCAAGGAATATTCGCTTACCTGTCAGCGTCAGATGTCGGGTCAAAACGTCGCATTTGAATCAGCAGTGCTAACATTCGGGCCATTGTGGTTGTGTTCACGTAAAGTTCACTTGAGAAAGAATGATATTCCCTTCGTTCCTGTGCGGCAGAGATGTGGCAATATTCGGCAGTAATGCCCGCAATGCTTAAAGCGAGTGTTCTGTCAAATAGGCTCGATATATCCGACATCTCCAGGCTGTCAAGTTGTCAGTGATTAAGTAACGCCCGCGACTGTTACTTCTAACGTCGTGATTGAGGGCTCGTACATCATTGACAGTCATTGAATGATTCTCAGTCTGAGCATATTACCCTCAAAATCAGCAATAAGCGGAACTGCGGAAAATATCTGAGGGCGCATGGACACTCGCTTGGCTTGCTTTTCCAGAAGGGATCGTCGGTTGGAACCAGCAAAGAAGGCATAAATAAACGCGACAGTCCAGTGCACGGAACTCCCCCGACTTCAACCGGTGGGCCAACTTTTAGCTGATGGGTCAATGCGCTCTCCAGGCGAGTTTTAGCACCTACGCGTGTAGAACCTTCGGTGGACTGATCGACTGGATTTTTTAATGCAAAAGAAGATCCACCGTTGCTCTGGGCAATTGAAGCGGCAAATTGAGTTGATGGGAGTTCCTCCATTATGTTCAAACTGTCCAATTGCTGTCAGGGCCACCCCTATTGTTCCCACGCTTGGCCACCAAGAACAATTCACCAACCAACCACAAGCTAGAAATGCATATTCCGCGACGAGCCCCGACAAGCTTGCTGACGGGCGAAATTATAATGGAGATCTAGTTTGTACAAAGTAAACTCGCTTGCCAGATAGACAAAAATTCATGCTGTGTAACTTGTCAGGAGTATCTAGTAAGAAGTAATTAGTGATCAGCCAGGGGAGGAAGTGGACTTTGTCGAGAGCGCAACGTGGGCAGACATCATGTGAACGAAAGACACGTACGGCGCGGCAGCTCCACGTGCGGTTGTGGGCAAATGCTGTCGATGGCAAGCGTGGAATCCGCGTGAACGAACAGTTTTCCGTCGGACCGGGCCCGAGGAATCAAACATATATCCTCGAAGCACCATCTGCTGTTCGGGATCCCGTTTCCTGTAGAATCTAGCTTGTTCTCTGATTCCTGTCCTCACCGACCACCCGAGCAGCAGCGCTTCCCGATCGTCGTCGCCGTAATAGGACTCAACTCAGAACAGCATCTCCACGGTCCTGCTGCGTTAACGAAACTGTCGTGCGGCTCAACTTCAAACTCGCTGGGAACAATAACTAATTGCGAACCATAAAGTCCCAACAGAGCGGTATCACAACTGACTCCTCACATCTTTAGAGCAACAACATTTCTGATTGATCTCGAAGTCGAACCTCTATATATCCCTGTGGAGAACATTCGGAATTATATCTCGTCCTATTACCTGCAAATTATACTCGTTCGACTACATCTAGGAGTAGTTGTTTTGTGTGGCTGAATCGGAACACCCGACAATGACCGAGTTCCCAAGGAGCTACACCAAGAACATTCGTATACTTGATCTCACCAATCTTGCGGATGTGTTCGCAGATGTCGAGCGGAAGTATAATGACAACCTCATTGCCGGGAGGCCGACAGGACCTCGTTATGCTACTCTGAAGTCATTTCTGCTTGGTAAGTGCGGCTGCTGTCTAGGACAACCGTTGATCTTGTTCTGATTTGGCCAATAGACCGCGAACGACCATTTCCAGCCTGCTGCCCAAATGCAGAAGAGCTCAGAATTGGGTCTGATATTGTCGATGGTCAGACATCGATGATCACATGTCTGCGATATCTCAGCAAGCTGAGGACTTTAGATGTGCGGTGCGCAAGTGTTGGCCTCGGCAGCTTCTCCGGCATCACAGCTCGTTCAAACTGCCCCCGCCTCACCGAGCTCAAGATTGAATGCAGCGAGTATGCATACGGTTTATGATCTGGGAAACTTCCCCTTCTAATTTGCTTGCAGGACGCTTGAACAAGAGAACGTCCATATTGCCAACTTCCTGAAGTCCCTCCGGCAATGTAGTCTCACGAATGTCAGCATCACCGGACTGACGCAGAGTGCTAGTCTCAAGAAAGTTATGGAGGGTCTCAACCTTCATTGTGGTAGCCTAAAGTCACTACGTCTAGTCGGATTCTCGAAGCTTATTCTCGGCCTGTTACCAGCGGTCGGATTCATGCCCTATCTCGAGAACCTCGAGGTCGTTACAACCAGTCGGACGCCTTTGTCTGCGAAGAGCAGGGAAGAGTTCGCGAATTGGTTAATGTTCCTTCCCAGTCTCACGTCGATTACAATCAAGGGGCATGATGCGGACTATCTAATACACAAGGCGCTCGCTAGGCCCTTGAACTTGATCAAGAAGGTTGACATGACAACTACACGTCGCGAAGACGTGCCAATGCACCAATATGATCTCTTCTTTCGGAGCCTAGCGGCGTGTGAGGTTATTACCGACCTGTCGCTCCGTGACGACTATTTCCAATGGTGCGAAGGCGCGATTGTCCGCTGCTGCAGCTCAGTGAAGCATCTGTCTACATTGCGGACTATGAATCTTCACATCCATGGTATGACAGAAATGGACTTGATTGATATCTTGCACTCTCTTCCCGACGTCGAAGAAATTAGTGTCAGCTTAGGAATTTCTGATCGTACTCTCCGACGACTGGCGCGCAACACGGTCGTACGCAATGTCGTCAGTAGTAGATACCCGTCTTGCGTTTCTGTGCACGAACTTGTGAAGTTATTTGAGATTCGGGACCGTGATGATGCCATTCCGATTGTGATTTCTATGGAGGGTGGTTCGCGGCTCTTGCATGCGCAGCAGGAGCTTCTTCGGTCGGCGAGGGAGTCCTGGGGAAGTGAGATGAAGCACGTGTATTCTATCGATGGGCCCTCAAGCGCGGAGATTATGGAATACTCCAACATTGCTTGTCCCTGCTTGTCGTCAGCAAAACTGTCTGAGGTGCTAGCGGAGACTAATATCCCCTCCCTGCGCAAGTACTCGACGTCTTCCGACCTCTCATCACTTCCCGAATCGAGCGACGGCGACAGCGAGGAGAGGTCGCAATTTGCTCCTCCACGGTTGCTGTACCGCGGTAGTCCGTTACCAGCCAATGACGACGATGGACTTTTCGCTGAAGACGAAGACTCGGAAGACGAGAACGACAAGAAGGATCTGGACTTTGATTTCGACATGATCATATAAATGTACATATTTTCTACTGTAATTAGGGTTGGTTTGGCGTTGTTTGCAGCAATTATAGTTGCTTTGTATTAACTAGGTAGAAAGGGATCGGGATTTGGCTACTTGCTATTGCATGGTGCTGACTAAATTTACAATAAGTAGATTACAGTAGAGATGATCATTCCAGACAATGATTACGACTGTATTTAGGTTGGCGATTGGAGAATCGGAATAGTTAGCGAGTAAGGATCCCAATGATGTCATCAACTAGAGCCAGCATAAAAGAATTGCACAAACTGACCGGCGGAACGTACGACCACCAGACCAGGAAGAGCTGGATAGTTAATAATTCGCATTAAGCCGCACGACTCGAAATAGCCGTTGACTTGTAACCGCAACTCGGGCTCCCTCAGGGCGTACATTTGAAATAAATCGCCAGATATAACTATGTGTAGGAGGGGCAGACCATAAATCCACTTATCCACAACCCAAGCCGCATTAAATACTAACGTCGGCGGACTTGCGATGGAAATGAAGCGGCTGGTTCACCATGGCCACCACCGTCCCCGAAGCAAGCGAAATAGCCAAGACTCGGACCTGCAGTACAGGTTTGGCTACTCCAAGATGTCCAAAAATTCGCAATTTTTGTCGAATACGAGCCACGAATACGAGCCATCAATGCGAAATTAAATGTGTATGCAGAGGCGGTTATTCTGGAGGGCCTTGAGCCCTTGCCGTTAGCGTGGAGGATAGAACACGAATACGACTTTAGGGCCCGGGCCCATATGGTGGCGTTGGATCACAGCCAAACCTTAGAACCTCCTCACGCGAGCAATTTCTGCAGGTTCGTGCGGTTCGGATGCGGCTCACAAAACGTAATTTTGGCATGGGTCATGTATCTGTGGTTTTTAGCCCGGGGATCTTTACATTTCTGATCTTTGACATGATGTAATTTACCAGGGCGTAATGGTATTATCGGTCGCGAGACCTAACTACAAGGCAATACGAGCGCTCTACAGGGGAACACGGGAACACGGGAACACGGAAGCTATCGAGAGGAAGACTGCGCGTGACTCTCGCTATCTGACTTGGCTCGGATACGAGCTGGTTCAGAACACAAACTACGCTGGAAATCATGTCGTTCTCGATGATTTCACACCAGCATGACACAGGAGCGGCCACCAGTACGGTCTGGATTTGCTTACAGCTGCGATCGATTCCAGATCCGACGTCTGGAAGCGGCTGGCGCCGATTTTCGGATGCCTGGACCCCCTTGGTGCTGAGCGAGCACGACAGAAATTGGGGACGCACGGCCGTTACACGGCGAGGTGCGCCCTGTGCTGGCAGATACGCGGGCTTGGCGTATGTTCTGAACCGATTATCAGATTGATCTAGACTGATAACGGTCGCGGTGTGATTTGTGAGCAGCGCGACTTAAATCGTGCGCCAGCCGACGACCTTTATTCGCTGCATCACGGGATCTACACGCACACGCACCTGCTGGCTGTGACCAGCCGGTGATCCCGCAAGCTAGCGGCGATCCCCAGCCACAGTTTGGTCCGCACGCCGCCATGGTGCTTACGCCGTATCCGGGACGCGGCCTGCTTGCGCTGGCGTCCGGGCCTCCTTAGCTTCGCCAAACAAAGAACTAAGCTGTGCCTATTGTGGGGCCCGATTATGTAGATACCCTAACCCGGGACTAATTTGCTCAGTTTCCCTCGCGGTCGTTGGCTTACATCAGGCTCAGTCTGGTCAATCTATGCCTGCAAGTTCGTCAACGAGCTTGAAATCAGATCACCATCGAGATAAATAATTTGTAGCAGCTTTTAAATGGTTTGGTGGATCGTATAAAGCGAGATGGTGTGGTTCGGGAACTACTCGGGCTAGTGTCAAGCACGTATTGGAGCACGCCACTGTCCCCGGTACGGCAGTCCCCAAAATAGTGGCAATCCGGCAATCCAGCGGACGCACGCCTTGGCTGAGTTCTCCTGGAGCTGACTGTCACCTTGCTGTTCCCGTCCGGTTTGATCTTTCCTTCATCGCCTGCTGTCTCCCTCCAGGATTCCTCTTCTTCACCTCTCATCTTCATTTCCCGGTTCGTCGCCGCGTTCTCCCTGCGGGCACTCACTCAACAGCGATCAGCGATGGGTATTCCAGAGAGTAGCGAGAACCCGCTTGAACGGGCATCCACTATTCGGTCGTACTCGTCGATAAACAGTCCGCTTGCCGAGGAGACCCAGAGTCTGGCAGGCGAAGAATCGCCATTACTGGAGCCATCGTTCTCTGCAGTAGACGAGCCGATTGTCTTGCCAAAGAGTAGACTGGCACGGATTATCAACTTCCTCCGCGGCCCGCAGCCTCCCCGTCCGTCCACTGTGTCACTCCTCTATCCTCCAGTTCAGCTCTTCCCGCTCAAGGTCGGCCGTGCACTACGCCAACGTGTTCGTGTCACGGCAATAGTCATCTACCTGTGTTCGTGGTTTTTGATATTCGTGTTCTTATCTCGCAAGTCCAAGTTCAGCCCTGTGGTCAGCACGCATGAGGAGGTATTGCTTCTTGAATGTGGCTCAAACCCGCTTTGGATGACTCAGAGCTATAACGCATGCGGACTCGATGCCCAGTTTTGCGAGCCTTTTGAAAACAAGACTCTTAGCTTCCGATGCCCGTCCTCGTGCGCCGGTGCGGCCAAGTACAGTATGACGACAGTCGGCTCGGACAACGTTATCTACAAGCCATATGTAATTGGCAACCAGGATGGCTATCGTGCTGATTCATTCATTTGTGCAGCTGCTGTGAATGCAGGAGTTACGTCTCAGCTTAATGGTGGATGCGGAAAGGTCAAATTCTCGGGTCCTCGAGATAGTTTCCCGTCGTCGAACGACAACGGCGTTCAGACGATAGAATTTGATTCATACTACCCTGCCTCGTACGTTTTCGATAGTGGCGTGACGTCAGAAAATTGCTACGACTTGAGATGGGCGATTACCGGTGTGAATATCTTCCTGTCCGCCGTTTTCGCGTATTTCGTTTACTCGCCAGCCGTATTTTTCTGGGGTATGTTCATCATGGGATTTTGGACGATCGTTCTGGCGTCTGATCCTCCACCAACGAATGGGTTCCCTGACCCAGGAGCTGAGGCTATCTCGGTCGCGTTTGAGCGTCTTTTGCCGACTGCTTTTATTGGATACGTTATCCTTCAAGTTGCCGCTCGGCCTACATTAAAGAATGTTCGTGCTCAGCTGACTAAGACTGTCCTTTGGGTTGGCGCGTTCTGGGTTGGAGCTTTGAACAACTACACTTTTGACGAACTGCCCCTCGATCGATTTGTTCTAGAGGACATCAAAAACCTTCCTGGTGGTATTGCGGCTATCGCTTTTGTGCTGCTCACGATTTTTATCTCCGCCTGCTTGCAGACGTACGTTATCTGGAAGAATAACAAGTTCTACCCGTACTTGTTTGGATACTCCATCGTCTTCTCTACTTTGATAGTTATGGCCGTCGTTCCCAACCTGACGCTCCGCATCCACCACTACATTCTTGGTTTGTTGATCTTGCCAGCTACCGCCTTCCAGACAACACTGTCCCTTCTTTACCAAGGTCTTGCCGTCGGTATGTTCCTCAACGGTGCCACTCGCTGGGGCTACGACTCTATCCTCCAGACACCTTATGCGCTTAACCGTGGAGGTCCGAGGAACACCGATCTCGCTCATTTTACTACCGACTCCACTAATTTCAACGGAAGCTTCGTCGCATGGGATTATCCGATGTACCCCTCGATGGACGCTAACTGGACTGGCTTCAGCTTGTTGATTAATGACGTTGAGAGATATCGTGGACCAGACATGAACATTTCGCTTGATGAATTTTATAACTACACCGATCTCGACTACCAGAGATACAGTTACAATTGGTACTTCAGAATTGGAATGTACTCCGATGAAGGCGAGCAGTCTGGTATGTATTGTTGGTACTCGTAATAGCCCTGCCATGCATCTAACAGTGTTTAGACTATACCAAAGCCGCCACTGCGCTTGCCCACAATGGAAGCTGGGTAGAGCCTCTTCCTGGTCCATCATAGATATTAGATTTTTGTTTGATTCTTTTGTCGTCGTGTTTCGTACAATTGCGTTAAAAGGATATTTTGTGAATTGAATTGATGTATTGGTTAGGGTTGCTGGGTCATATTGAAATTTGCGCACTAGAATTCAAAGCCGTAACGATCCGGTTGAGGTCAATTTGAGGTTATGTGATTTACATTCATGGGTTTTCTTTGCGGATGGTTTTTCATGGGTTTATTTTACAACATTCGGGATTGTGGGAGTGGTTTGATATTTTTTGTGTTTTATAGAACTCTGAACTCTGATGTTAGCTCTTTCTATGAAAATGGAGTGGTCGACACTTCATTGAGATTTGCATTTGGTTTGTGTGTGTGGCGTGCACTTTGTGTCGGTTGGTTACATCGATTTAAATCTTCTATTGTGATTACATATCTTGTGCAATTTATGAACGTGAACATAGACCTATTACTCGCTCGTATTGATAAATAAACAGTCGATTATCCGATACTACCATTCACAGGTCATTCAACACAATAAAAAAAAATACATATTCTAGGCCAGCTCAAACAAACGATCCCAATCTCCAAATACTCGTACACAAAACATTATAGACTACTTTACAAAAAAGAAAAAACAAAATATATGTCATTACCAAATCTCAGAGTCCCATATCATATAACGCACCGACTTGTTATTACACTACAACACCTTTTTCGCCTCTTGGCTCCGTTGCTACCGACGCCTGGGCAATGGCTGATTGAAGCTCCTCGTCGGTAACCAACGGCCGCCGATTCGGACTGTCCTCCGGCTCGTCCGTAGCCTGTTGTCTCAGAGAGTCTTCCAGCCGCTTCATATAGATGTACACTTGCTTTCTCGATATGATGCTGATGTCGATGTCGGGATCAAAGTTCTGCTGGACACTCAAATCCTTAATACCCGCGAAAACATCGCTCAGCGGTTTGTCCCTATTCGCGGCTATATACTGCTTCACAATGTCGGGAAGATACCGACGACGAGCCGCAGGACCATGAACAATTCTATGCGCGTATTTCACGATAACACTCTTGTCGCTCTTTGACGCAGCTAGAATAAGTCTGCCGTGGCAGTCGAACAGTTGCCGTCGCGCTAGATCGTAGGTTACAAGATGCTTAACTTCTGGTCCCACTAAAGTACACTTACATCGAGCTCTCTTTGGGGCTTTGATTGATTCCCGGTTGTTCGACGTATCTGCGACTTGCGAACAGACATACTGCGTCCGGAAACTCTTGCCCGACTTGGACTTGGCCCTTCGCGCAAAATAGAAACCTGTCACGTTGAAAATCGCCTGAATAATCTTCTTGAAAAGCTCGACAGGCTCGCCATCCAGATCCCTCAACGCTTCCCCAATCGTGGTCTCTCCGTCGACAGACACTTGACTTCGCAGAATGAATGTCTTCTGATGCAACGGGTATGGCTGGTCTGTAGTCGCATCTGGACCAAGCTGCGCGCTGGACGCAGCAATAGCAGGGTCGATGTCTTTGTCTGGGGTAGGAAAATTCTGGGTGAACTGGGCGAAATCCGTAACCACGACCACATCCCGAGAACCGTCAAACGAAGCACTCTCATCCCCACCGCTTACTTCCCGTTCTGCACTGAGCTTCTCCGCCTCTCGTTTACGCTTACGCGTGTCACTTGTGTGTTGTCGGCTCTGCTCGCGACACGACACACAGAACTTGAATGTTCCTTCTCGACCAGCTGGTTTGGCAAATGCGTCATGTGGTTTGACTGTCTTGCAACGCTTGCAAATTTGTCCATTCTGTGGATTACTTTCTGGAATCGCTGCCGCGGGGTCGAGTGGTCGAATATCGGAAGACATCCCAGCGGCATCTTCATCGTCACGCATGGCTTCTGGCATAATAACGTCCGTTTCCGGAGTAACATTAACGCCCACATCCATCCCTTGTCGCGTCTGTGGTTGCATGGCCACGGCGGCCGCATCTGCTACCTCCGGCGCAACAAATGCAGTTGTCGACGGTCGTGGGACGTTGACTGGAGTGGCGGTAACGACAACGTCAACCTGCTCGTCCTCTGCTACTTCACCTGCCACTTCACCTGATCTTTGAACCGTTCTTCTGGCCATATTGTGTTGTAGGTATGTACTGTTGTAAGCCGGAAGCGGTGCAGATATTGAAGAAGTTTGATCGGGGGTCGACAGTTAGTCCGGGGCGTCACCACCTCAATGGTTCCTCAACCCTCTCCACCACGATCACTGCTAAAACAGCCAGGCTTTATAATATACAGCCGTATGCGCGGAATAAGGCAGTATAAATTATGACGCGCTGTAATTGTACAATGGGGCTAACCGGGCGATGATGGACATGCAGATGTAATTACTGCATCCATGGCTCAACAGCGCAACTTGTGATATAGCGTGTAAACATGCGTGGTTAGGGTAACTTCAGCTAACACGATTGGCGGGATTTGTGTCAAGACAGACACGCCAAACCTGGGGTTAGGGTATCCTTGGTTAACCTTTATACTGTAGTTAATGCAGGGAGGTCATACAAACCGTTGACGGTGCCATATCGGTGGACCAACCAGCAAATGAATCAGGCTTTCAAAGTCCAGTTGTCACGTAGTTAAAACTGATGTTGCCTGCGCACTCGCCAGAATTTCAGGGCCTTTGGGTGATACTTAAAGCAGCCGCTGCCGGTGACAGGTAAGGCGATTACAGCCATAATATGTAAGTGACCTACATCGAAAACATCTTCATCGGCGTACGTTAGGGTTGGACACACATTTATTCACATTCTGATGATCGTGCTAATACTGAAGCTAGAATAATTGATAAAGCTGGTGGCTAATCTAAACGCGACCATAACCTCAATGGAGTTGTGGACAACACAGTTAACCAAATTTGTATAACATTATGGGATAAAATGTTGAACAAGTGTCAATTGTAATTCTTTTGAAAGCAGACTTCGAGGTCCATTTGTCGGAGCTCTAAGTCGCACAATGATGTACTTGATGATTGTACAGTAGATGGACTCTTCACGGCGCCCCTTACCCGCAGAGAATTTGAAACTTTAATTGTAACCTGATCATTCACATCAGAGTAAACCCTACAGAAGAGGGTTAGCACTAGGTCTGGTTGGGTCGTGACTGCCTTTAGCTTTAGCACCTTGCCTTAATCAACGCCCGATGTCTGGGAGGCATCACCATATATTATCAATCCCAAGACGAATTCAATCCATTGCGGCAGCCTACATCTACAGTATCGACTCAGCCACCCATTCACAATGCCGTTCACCGTATGTGTTAACATGCAATTAGTTTCTTGGTGAATATATTTCTAACGAGGTAAACAGAAGCTCGTTAAGACCCCCGCCTACTTCTCCCGGTACCAGACCCCGTACAGACGAAGACGGGAGGGAAAGACAGATTACTATGCGCGTAAGCGTTTAATCACCCAGCACAAGGCTAAGTACAACTCGCCTAAGTACCGTCTTGTTGTCCGCTTCACAAACAAGGACATCATTGCCCAGATCGTCTCTTCCCAGATTACCGGCGATATCGTTCTCAGCGCTGCCTATGCCCACGAGCTCCCCAGATATGGAATTAAGCACGGTCTTACTAACTGGTCTGCTGCCTATGCTGTTGGTCTCTTGGTCGCCCGACGAACTCTTCAGAAGCTTGGCTTGGATGAGACTTACGAGGGTGTGGTTGAGGCTGATGGTGAATTCTCTTTGACCGAGGCGGTTGAAGATGGCCCCCGTCCGTTCAAGGCCTACCTCGATGTCGGTCTTCACCGTACCACTACCGGTGCTCGTATCTTTGGTGTCCTCAAGGGTGCCTCTGACGGTGGTATCTACGTTCCCCACAACGAGAAGCGATACCCTGGTTTCGATATCGAGTCGAAGGAGCTCGATGCCGACACTTTGAGCAAGTACATTCTCGGCGGCCACGTTGCTGAGTACATGGAGACTCTCGCGGATGATGACGAGGAGAAATACCGACAGGTTTTCAAGGGCTATATTGAGGATAATATCGAGGCCGATGCCATTGCTGATATCTACACTGAAGCCCACGCTGCGGTAAGCTTAATTTAGTAATGACGTGAAGTCCGTCGTGGTAATTGTAATTTTAGATCCGCGAAGACCCATCGCCTCAGCCTACTGAGAAGAAGAGCAAGGAGGAGTATGCTGCTGAGTCTAAGAAGTACCGAGCGACGAAGCTTACTACCGAGGAGCGACTCGCGAAGCGGGCCGCCAAGATTGCTTCTTTGGTTGGCAGTGGCGCCGGTGCTGCTGAGGAAGAGGAAGAGGAAGAAGACGAGTAATCGTGCGGGAGAAGTTGTAAAATTTAATTATGTATGTATGTGACAAAAAAGTTATAATGCAGTTCATGTATCACATGGGAAATACAATTCGGAACGATGGGACATATTTCGTGTTACGCCCCGTAGAATGGTCTTTATGTAACTTGGTGAAAAACGTATTGTTTCGACGTCTAAACATGAACTCAACTTTTGAGGTCAAGTGATTCTCAATCGGGAACCTTCCTATAAATTATGGGATAGTAACATTCCGCCTCATTCGGCGTATTAGGAATTAATCATCATGATCGTTACGATCAAGGGAAAATGTATGCAGAGTTTAATGCTAATGCATATGATACACCAAGTGATTATGAAGTACAGTGAGAACTGCCTACTTTGGGTCGAACAGTCAATAAGGCGAAAACCTCCCTTGTCCAAGAACGACCCCAACACTTTATCTTAGTCATTCATGGGTTCACAATTCTAACACCAGCATCACCGCCGCGGAAAATGGCATCACCCTCGGCATATCCCCTTCCAGCGCCAAACCCAATACCAAGCCAAACAGGGAACGCTCGTCGCTTGAAAAACAATACTGAAGTAACAACACCAAACCCAAATCCTAGGGCTGTCTTCACCAATGTGTTGGAGATAACGACGTCCCACTATTACCAATCGTTAGAGTCCGATGTGTGCAGTGATAACCATGAGAGTTGGCTACTCTCCGTCCACGTGAATGCATACCTTGTCGTTCAGTAGCTGCTCAGAGGCGGTCTTCTTGACGACGGACATTGTGATAGGTATTTTGAGTACGATATTCAATCCTAAATAGTGAACAATGGAGTAAGTTCACATGAATAAATACACCACTATACTCGGGCTATTTTCTTGCGGCATGTGTCGCTTCTAACTGACTCCTAATAATGTGCCCAGATCAATCAAGTAGCGTCTTACCAGAAATAAAAGATCAAATCTCTATACCAAACTACACCTAACCGGACGTAAATATGCTATGCGTGAGTTTATCTGAATTCGATCGGAACGGAGACCTCGAGGGCGCAACAATTGGTCGCGCCGGAATGCCAGAAAGTAGCAGGCAAACCGTTGTTACAGTTACAACACCGACGATCAGGGCTAGGGATCTTCACTGGTGTACTTCGTTCAAGTATATAACTAGCAAAAGAAAATTTTACATATAATGATGGCATCATATTTGCAAATTGGGGCAACTCAGTAAGAAGCGAATGAGAATTGGTACAGGGTAGCTTCGCAATGCATTGCTTCATGGATGTAGCTTCAGTGTTCTGTAATAACGTCACTATCCATGAATTACCTACTATCAACTCTATTCCGATCTGAGATATATTTTAGTCCTTATTGCTTAGCGTATTGAACCGTGTGTCCAGCTGCGTATGTCTTGAAGGGTTGCACTTCAAGCCTGCTTTCTAAGCGGTGACATAGGTTGATGCGGACAGAAGTTTGCTAAATCGGATAACTTAGTGCGCCACACGAGAGAGTGATGACATATTATTCGAACCTTCCTTGCTGTCCCGAACTCCCCGACCCAAACTCCAAGCAGCAATAATAATAGGGCGACTTACCTGGCTATATTAGCACCAACATCCCCCAGTAATTCACCCTGTTGCCCTGGCTAAAGACTGCGTGTGAACCCGGTTTATCAGTATCTTCTGGAGATATTGTCTCTGTTTTCCTATTCACAATGTCGTCGTCATCAGAGTTTCCATCTTTCCTGTCGCCGCGAATATCGCCTCAGAGAGACACTGAAATTGCCGAGGACTCCACCGGATTGAAGCCGTCACCTAGCAATCTCGACCTCTCAGTACCACCGACCATTATCTCACCGTCATTCACCCCAGACACTGTTCCGTCTACACCCGTGCCTATCCCCGTCATATCTACACCACAGCCATCGGATGGTCTTCCCGATGTTCTGCCTGAAGTTGAATGCATTGTACGAGCCCGGATTCCCACCACAAGCGGGACTGAAATCTTCCTGCATTTGTATAAAAATACCTTGGACAGTAAAGAACATCTTGCAATTGTTTTTGGCAACAAGATAAGGAGCAAGAGTCTTGACAGGGTTAGAGAAGGTGAGACGGAAATGGATAGAATGATTAGAGGTGCTTATGTCGGACGACTATATCCCGGAAGGAAGACCAGTGGGGAAGATCAGACTATACAGGAAGATGATACCGCTAAAGACTCAGGTTAGTGATTTTTACATGCAAGTTGGTCACATGGGTCGCTAATCAGACTAGCTACGTTGGTCCGGATACACTCGGAGTGCTACACCGGTGAGACTGCATGGTCAGCACGATGCGACTGCGGTGAGCAGTTGGACGAAGCCGCCAGACTAATGTCAAAGGAGAATGACGGGGTTGTCGTGTATCTTCGCCAAGAAGGCCGTGGTATTGGACTGAGTGAAAAACTGAAGTATGTCTAATATCCTCGGATATCCCTAGCGCATCAATCAGAGACTAACGGCAATCTAGGGCGTACAATTTGCAGGATCTGGGAGCGGACACTGTGACAGCGAATTTATTACTACGACATCCCGCTGATGCCAGATCTTATAGCTTGGCAACTGCAATCCTCTTGGATCTAGATCAGACTGAGATTCGGCTGCTCACAAACAATCCAGATAAGATTGCCGCTGTGGAGGGAAAGCATAGAGAGATAAAGGTTCGTGAGCGAGTTCCAATGGTCCCAATAGCCTGGCGCATGAATTCTGGCGGCATTCGAAGCAAGGAAGTAGAGGGATACTTAAAGACCAAGGTTCGTACAGCTATTTGAAACGAGATTGCTGTGATACTAACATAGCTGCACAGATTGAGCGAATGGGTCATATGTTGGATAAGCCACTGTGATATGTCGATATTACAAACGCACACTTGATTGGACCAGTATGTAATTCCTCTATCGTCTCCCATGATCTGTAAACGCCCCGAACCTATGTCACACTGCTGTCGCAAAACCTACAAAATTTATGCGTACGCAGCGTACCCCAATCAAATCTGAATCTCAACGAGCAGATCCACAATATTTGAGACATGCAGTATTAGCATATTTTCATTGTACAAGGTACATAATTACAATGTCGATCCTCCATAAACGATTCCAATTTTTGTTACACATCGATTCCACTGTCTTACACCATTTAATGCTGCGCTCTTCTCGACTCGGCGATGACTCTATTGGACCCTTGTTAGCATACCTATTCTCTATATAGAGTCTGATAAGTTCATAACCATACCTGGTGAGATCGTCAACTTTTCTCTTGGCCCGACCAAAGGTACCGAGCTATTTAACGTTAGACCTCCTTGCACCATAAATTCAAACACTAACTTTTGCATCCACATACTCTCTTCTTAGCTAACTTTCTAGCACGCTTGTCCTTGCTGTTTCGGATCAACTCAATAACACGACGCTCATAAGGCGCAAGTCTTTGCACCACATATTAGTCAATTATTCCAAACACTCTGTAATGCTCATATGCTGCATACCCAGAAACCTCACGGATCAACTCTCGGACGAAGGTCGCACGCTTGCTGGCCTTGCCTTTGCTGCGGGAAATGCGAGCTTTCGGCTCGCGAACCGTGACCTTGTGACCCTTGTTCAGGCCAACAATAAGACCTGTATACTTCGTGTAAGCGGCGTTGAATTTGGGCTCATGAAATATTGCCCGGTCTATCTTGATCGACTGCAAAATTGATCATACCTGTCTTCTCGGTGAGTGCCATGTTGCTGTTCGACGTTGAATGAGTGGACAGAATCTCCAAATTTCCATCCATCAAGTCGGTAGTGGTCGTCTTGTCAGCGCCACGTTAGTAGGGCAAGTCAAAAGGGGCGTGACTGCTTCCTAGGGCAGGGGCGCGCTGCGTTAAACTTTTGGCGTTTATGCGCTAAGCGTTGTAACCATCTGCAAACCATAAGTGCGTACGTGCAGTCATAGGATAGCTGTAGCTTCATATCAATGTTCGCAAGTTACATTTACCAATGGGTCTTGTGGAGCATCGTCCGGTCAAACGAAGTAGTAGCAGGCCGATGAGGTAGGTGAGGTATGCCACTTGCCTCCCGCTAGGCGAAACATATGTAGACGAAATAGGCAAATGGCTCCAAAATTGCAGATATTGGTTCTTATATCTGGTTCGGGAAGCAATCTCCAGGCGCTCATAGATTCAGTCGCGGGCAAATCATCCCCACAGATTGATGCAGAGATAGCTGCTGTCATATCGTCATCGACAGCGGCCTACGGTCTTACTCGCGCAAAGAACGCTGATATTCCCACGATTGTACATGATCTACAACAATACTATGAGGACATTCCCAAGGACGACAAAGTTCGTCGGAGGGAGGCCCGGAAAACGTTCAATGTTGACCTTGCTGAAAAGGTGCTAAAGTTTGACCCGGACCTCATCGTCTGCGCTGGCTGGATGCTCATTCTCTCACCGTCGTTTTTACACCCTATTTCTGAAAAAGGAATACCAATAATCAATTTGCACCCTGCGCTCCCAGGACAATTTGATGGAATCAATGCAATTGAACGAGCATGGCAAGCTGGGCAGCGAGGCGAGATCACGAAAGGCGGTGTAATGATCCACCGAGTCATCAAAGAAGTTGATCGGGGCGAGCCGTTGGTTGTCAAGGAGCTGGAGTTCAGAAAGGAGGAGACAATTGATGATTACGAGGAGCGTGTGCATACCGCCGAGCATATTGCCATTGTTGAGGCCACGATTTTGGCATTGAATGAGGTAAAAGAAAAAAGAGTTGTTCTCCCGTCAGTTGAAAATTTACAGTTATCTGACCAATAATTATGTCAAATAGATCATTTCATTGTACAATAGCGGCAAATTAATATGTGAAGCGCTCTAATAACGGTAGCAGTATTCGACTAGTACTGTCAGGCTGCTGTTAGTATGCATCACGGTTGGAGAGAAAGAGCCAACACTGTAACTTACCGGAATGCCGTTTGTCATCCTCTGGAATTCATCATAGCCCTTCGTGTAGATGCTCTCTGCACTCTTCTTAATCAAGCCGCGCATATAAACGGCCGCATCTTTGTCTGACTTGTCCAATGCAAATCTGTCGCGTAGCTTCTTGACGGTTGTCTCGCCCTTAAAGCAAGGTAGGCCACTCTCCAGCATAGGATAAACACACTGGATAATGTTTTCTGCATAAGGTCTGCATGCAAGAAAGGCTTTGATACATAACTCTTCAAACCAGTGGTATGCCTGCGTATCGGAACTCCCACCCATAACCTGAACCATCTCATGAGTAAGCTTAAATGGAGCTGCTTCGAATTTCACGCCACCAGGTACAATATCAAAGCAGAAGCCGAAGTCGACATGCAACACATGTCCTTGATCGTCATACATAATGTTACCATTGTGTCTGTCCTTGAATTGCAAAAGGTAAGAAATCACCGAATAGGCCGCCATACTCTGCACGAAGTTGTTTCGAGCCTGTTGAAATTTAATCGAGTCCTCACTGCCGTGCTTACTGATAAAATATTCATACAGTCCGTTCACTGCCTCCCTACCAAGCATGTCTCTCGAAATTGAGTTAGGCATCACGTCGATGACACCGCACCCAGGATCTGTAGCTATTACTCTATAAGGAAACAAATAGAGATCGAGACCAGACGCATTGAAAATATTCCGGAAAAGTGCCATGAGCTGTAGAGCTAGCATATCTTGTCGACAATCATCTCCGACCTTAAAGATGGCACTAAGCCACTTCTCAACTGTCTCCACAAATGTATTCTCAGTGTCCTCCTCGCCTTCAATTCTGACGGTGCTACTAGCTTTCACAGTCTTTTTAATCTTAAATGTAGCCATAAACGGAGCCTTCGCATGACTTTGGAGCGGGCGTCCAGATTTCCTGTCAATGGCAACAACAGAGCCGTCAGGATTGCTTGGTAAATACACGTTTTGCGCAACCTTGATCTTCCGAATCTCCTCGTCAATTTTTATCTACTCTAGTTAGAAACTCAAGCGCTGCACTCGTAA
This sequence comes from Lipomyces orientalis, assembly GCA_030568275.1. Lineage (NCBI taxonomy): Eukaryota > Fungi > Ascomycota > Lipomycetes > Lipomycetales > Lipomycetaceae > Lipomyces > Lipomyces orientalis. The sequence goes on along the minus strand of JAJLTP010000066.1, from coordinate 16,301 downwards.
ATCAAGCCGCACACCTTCTTCTCAGCCTTCGTTTTCTTGATGTAAGGCTTCAGCTTTCCGGATATGGATGTAACTTCTTTGAAAAATTCAAATTCTCGATTATAAAAGTCTCTATCGTCGCCGTCAAAAGAGTCAATCAATGTGTCCATCACTCGATCTAGCGTGGGTTTCAATGGATCAGGCTAATCCAGACAATTAGAACCTATCATCTAACGAAATATTTGTCAAGTGCAGCTCACCACTTTCATATCTTCGTCCTTATAGGCATTTGCACGCATATTCCAGATAATCTGATGAGCAAATAACTGATCAAGCTTGCCAGTCTCCAGAATATATTGTTCAATGTAGCCCAGCTGGTCGTGACGAAGCATCTGCACAATCTGAGGTACGTAGAAGAAAGTAACATCAACGTTGTGGCTTTCAAGCGCGCGCATAGCATATTGCAGGATTAAAGAATTCTTACTAAAATCCGGCATGAACAAGTTGATAGCTTCAATGGGACAGACAGGAGCCCAGAAGAGCAAGTACTATGAGTTTTCCGTAAGCAATTATGGTAAGGGGCCATGGAATATTGTCGGAGCTTACCTTCAATTGAGGCGCACTAGTATCCATAACACGACGGTCAAGAAGGTACTGCAATGCGTCGGGAATATGAGCAATTTTAGAAGTGTCGGCAATAATGAGCTGACGGAGTTGCATGTCCAACTCAGCAAGCTTAAATCGCTTGGCGTAGTACACTGCCAATGCCGGATCAACTTGCCAAGCTACAATAACCATTTCCGTGGATGGCTATAGATATCGTCAACACTCTCTAACTAATACGTAATTTGAATTGACTCACTTCGAACGATCGTTTGGGAATAATCGTCTTTAGCTGTCGGTACGGGATAAATTGAAGTGGTTCTAGCCAAATAGATATGGCGTAAATTTCGTTTTCCAAGAATTGAAGAAGTAATTCCTGTTTGACATCCAAGAAAAGTTCTTTCTCGAGACCTTGGACAGTGAGCCTCTTGACGAGCTGATAAACTTCAATAAGAAGTCGAAATTCTGATTTTAATTTCAGACGGTTTCCACTAAAAGGATATCTATAGTGGCGTTAAAATCATATAAAAGTTCAAATCATGGACTCTTACATTGGTGGCCTAGCGAACCATGTCAAGGCAGCAGTCAATGTCAAGCTTTTGAAATACGTTGAGCGCTGGGACGACAAAGCTTTATGACCTTCAAGTAGTCGCAATGCGAAAAGAATGATGTTAAATCTATTCTCGCGGACAAGTGGATGTGAGCTAGCATCTCCCATATTCATCAGAGCGACCCGCAGTGACCGCTCAAAAACTTCAAACAAATGCCGGCTCTCAAATTTGCTAGACTGAAAGTGGCTGGACAACATATCCACGATATACAGATGAGGCGCAAAGCTGTTTCCCGCAATACGTGCATCATGCATTATTTCCTCCTTGCTTGAAGGAGCGTATTCCATCTTCCCATTGAGCACAGGGATTAAGTCGTGAGACTTAGAATAGATTCCTTCGTGATAACGAATGCTCCATTCGAAACCAAGAGCAATCTCAGATAGAATTCTCGATTGCAAGTCCGTTGCCTCATTTAACACCCACAACCAGAGGGACACTCCGAGCTTTATTGATTGTTTGGTAAAGATCGAGAAAGGGATATGCACCAAGAAGTGTACAAGTTCAGAGGCACGAACTTTGTTAGCAACACAGAAAGCCGCAGCACGTAGTAGACCTTCACGAAGCTCAGCAATTGGCACGAATTTCTTCTTATGTAGCCTATCGCGGATATCAAGCAAGCTATTCCTGATCTCCAGGAAATCCTGCAGCTGCCTGACAGTGTCTGATACTCCGCTAGATTCAACACGGCGATACACCTGGCGCCACGTATACTGAGTCAGAAAATCAGATACTGTGTCTGTGCCCATTCCTGCTTGCCTGTCGATTGAAGCCAATTTATTGTCTGTGTACGGAATTCTTCCACCCATTTCGACGGCGAAAGACCTACCAAGCACAACATGTCCGAAGGCACTAAAATCGTCCATTTCTGCGAGATACGACTACATAGTCGTTAGTAAATCCATGATACAAATTGGGCACGTTGCACTAACCTGTAGCAGACCCTTCATATCCAACGGAGTAGTGTCAATCGCTAATTGCACCCACTTTACCGCCCTTTCATGAAGATATTTCAATACAGCTTTGCGATGAGCATAGGAGTCAGAAAGTTCGAGTCTGATCTTTGCCTTAGACGAAATAAAAACTGATCTTGGTGAATACTGGTCAACATCTTCATCCAAGCAGCTATTCCACAACAGAGTAAGCAGTTCCAGCAACGTAAATAAGCTCTCGCGATTGCAAAGTGCAGATGGTATGGCTTCAATAAGTCGTTCGGTGCACTTGAAGGCAACAGCGGAAACGCTGTTGATGCGATGACAGCAGCAAATCAACAGTTCATGAAGTTGATTGGAGATACTATCACTGGCCGCAATATCCGACTTGCCTTGGACTTTCTTGAGATAGATCTTGATGACCTCATTCGTGACACCTTTCATGAACTTAGCGGTTTCACCAGACTTTAAACTAGGGTCGACGAAATACAAGAGAACTTTGGAGCAATCGCCTGCCGATGCTCTCAAAGATTCTAATAAAAGGGCCGATGACAGGAATATAAGCTTTGGATACGGTATCGACCGGACTTCAAGCGCCGATGAATCAAACGCTTCCAAAACCTGTCTCCTCTGCTCGTCAAGATTTCGGTGTGACGAACCACGTCGAAGAACAGTATTGATCTCCATATCGCTTTCGAATTGATTGGAGCTACTCTCTGCTATAAGAGTCGGCGAGTTCCAAGCGACAATTTCAAGGTCAGCTCTAAAGGGTTTTTTTGTCCAATCGGAATTCCTCGAGTATCCATGCACCACCATGTTAAACCAGGCATTGCGGAATGCAGTTACGATAGCCTGATCCTCTGTAGTATATCGCAGTTCATCGGCGGAAGGCAAAAGCCCCGCCAGTGCTGTAATTAAGAGTGATATTTCTTTAGCTGTGCTCTAAAAGGAGAAATTCTCATTAGTGGCACTCTATTTGATAGTCATTGACGCGCTTACATCGATCTCAGAATGCGGACGGTGATGTTCAAGTTCCTGCACATCACCCTTGCTGACAATTCCATCAAGTAGATCCATAAGATACACATCATAAAAGGGATCGCTTCTTTGAAGCTTCTTGGCAATTCGGAGCCGAGCATTCAAGATCTATACAATAAGTAATTATGCTGACAGAAAGTCGATATCAATAGTTGAATTAGACTCACCGTATCAACCATTTCTTGGTCTTTGTTGGACAGAGCCTCGGTATTCAATCGAGAATACAACTTCAAGACCGTCTTAAAATCGCGTTCCGCACCACATAATGACAATCCAGAGAGGCCCAGGAGAAGACAACGGTCAGTGAACGCGTTCACGCGTCCTATTTTTTGCATGAGTACGGAGATTGTCAGGGCAGTAATCTAATAAGCAACAACAGTTAGTGATGGCATACGACTGGAAATCAATAAAAAATCACCTTGTTATCATTGTATTCTTCAACAATTTTAGCCAGAGCATAAACAACATTTTCAAAGATAAGGTCGATTTCCTCTCGATCTTCAGCATTGATGAATATTCTGCTACCCATGCTTGAGACCCGTTCCAGACTACGCGACCGTCGTCTCACTGCTATTTCATTTGTGGTAACTACCCGCGTCAACTCCGTCTCGTGCGGAGCACTTACCAAGATGTTTGCCATTGTATACAATGTCGAAATAACCGCATCTTCGGACAGGCGCTGCTACGTGTAAGCACGCGAATATGAAGGCGTAGAGTGTGTACACTTACTTTCAAAGCGAAAGACACGCATATTGTTCCAGTTTGGATAGTTTCTTCCGAAAGATTCTGGTTGACAAGCAGGCGTGGGAAGATTCGAGTCAGTGATGCTCCAATGTTCGACTCCCTGTTTATACATTAGATTTATCGGACTTGGACTATTCTTGGTACTCCGCCTTACTCAATACATAAGAAGGCCATGATCTTGAAAATCTTTGAGAGTAACCCTTCGTCGATGATCGGCTTTTGCTCATTATCTGTTGTGTTCAAGCTGTCCTCCACAGTCTGCATAAGATCACCAATGTCGTAGAGGTCAAAGTGACTAGCGACGCAGAGTATCTCCTGTAGGCAGAGATGTAACGTCAGAACCACAGCCGAGACACTAAATGTTTGAAAGTACGTACCAATGCTGATGCCTTAATGGCAAAATTCAGGCGTCTCTGCTTACCAGAGATGATAGTGGAAATATAATCGTTGCCCTCCTCAGAGGACTCTATCTCATAAACAGCTATATCTCGGCAAATCTCTAGTGATTTTCTTTGAACGTCGTTGATCGTTGTTGCCGCTTTGCCATTCCTTAGCATGATGTCCAGGAAGGACTCTTTTTCAACGGGATACTTTCCGACCCCAGACAGAATATATAAACCGGCTATATTTCTGGCAGTCTCGACGAAATAATATCTAACGGAGGCAGATCCTACTGGTCTGCCTAGCGCGCGATATCTGTTGCGATAAATATGCCATGCGCGATTCGCCGGCACGACATCTGGAGAATTTCTCAAGAATGACACTTGCTCTTCGAGGCACGTCAAAAATCCGCCAGACATTATGTCGTTAGCTGATGAGAGAAGATTGTACTGCAATTCCGACGATTCGTTATAGAGTGATCGCAGGCAAATTGCTGAAAGGAACCCTTGGAGAGAAAACGCTAGCGGAAAAATCAACTGTAGGCCTATGTCATATCTGAAGTTAGAAAATAGTAGATCCCTACAGATGTACGGAGGACATACTCTCAGGCGTAGCAGCCGTTATGGTAGATGATGCACGCTTGACGGTGTCGATATATGAATTGAGATAATTTCCCGCTAGGTCATGAAGCTCGCTGAAGCTCTTGCCGATATCAATAATTGCTAATGTCAGGTTGTATGTCACAGCCTCCCAAGGTGAAGGTTGCAACTCTATATCATTTCATTTAGCATTTATGGAGGAAACGGAATGAAATGGAAATGAACTTCAGGCTAACCTCTTACAACAGCACCCGGGACGAACTTCTGGTGATGGCTGTCTCGTAGATACAGTCCAAGTTGCTCCAGTAACCTGCTGGCATGAGTAACATCTTTCAGATACTTCGCTGACGATGCTAATGCCAGTAATACTTCGACTTCCTTCGTTGCAATTGGGACGCTGTGTAGATGGCCGTTGCCGTTTGTACGCGCGACAAGTTTGGAACCATTCATTTTCGGAGATGCCTCAGTAAATAGAGCGCCTGAATCGTCGAGTGACATGCATAACTTTCCATAATCATCTTTGGCGACCGGCGATGAGCACTCTGCCGTGAATCGGGCGAGCTTGTCCAGGGCGATTGACCTGAGGGTCGCACGGGAGAGTCTTGTATCATCATAGTTAGCTAATATTTATACAGATATAACTTAGTCATAGTGTACCCAAAGTTATCCATAGATACTTGATTTCTATAGTGGAATAACTATATTTTGGATTGGCTTGCAGTAATTTGTCGGGATGAGTGTTGGCGGCCATGCTGCCAGCCTCGGACTACTGACGTTCACAGGTACTTATCTGAAGCGCGAGTTGGGACTTAACTCACCAGTGGCTCACGTCGCGATTTGGTGCTACCAAAGAAGCGCCTTCACATCTGGATTATATCGGCAAAGTTTCGTCAATTGATCACTCTAGTGGATTTTCGGCAAGGCAGCTTTTCAGACAAGAATGGCGAGCTATTCCAACGCTTACTCTCTGTCAACTGGTTTGATCGCCGATCCAGAATGGAATCGCATACACAGTCTTCTGGTAAATAATCATCTTTACCCTTGCACCATGCATGATGCTGACTGATATTTCCCTCAATCAAAGGAGCAAGACATGGATAATTTTGACAATTGGGAGAGTCTAATACGAGCAACTGAGGCTTTAGAAGGCGGCATTGGAAGAAGTTCTAGTCCAGAGACCATTGAACAGATACGCATATTGTTCGACGCTTTTCTCAAGAAATTTCCTTTACTCTTTGGATACTGGAAGCGATACGCAGACATCGAGTTTTCGATAGCTGGATCTGATGCTGCGGAAGTAGTACGTATCGGTAAAGCATCGCTCAGTTCATTGTGCCTGATTCTGACGATGAGAGGTAGATCTACCTGCGTGGCGTCGCAGGTATTCCGAACTCGGTCGACTTATGGACCGGCTATTGCTCGTTTAAGATGGATACCTGTCCAGACGAAGATGAGGTCAGAGAGTAAGTATTTCAGTTAACAAAGTTGGTTTACGCTATTGCGCCTAACTCTCGATTCAGCTTGTTCGACACTGCAGCGGAGTTTGTTGGAAGCGACTTCTTGTCGCACACACTATGGGATAAGTATATTGAGTACGAGGAGAGATTGGAGAGGCCAGACATGGTAATGCAGGTCTTGGAACGCGTGACACGCATACCTATGCATCAATATGCTCGCTATTTCGAGAGGTGTGTTCATGTCCAGCTGCAAGCATTGTACTATGCCCTAATTCAATGATAGGTATACACAATTAGGTGCAACTAGACCAGTGGAGGAGTTGACATCTCAGGAAGAATTTGATCGAGTCTCTTCGAGTTTGAAGATGGAACAGGCTCAGAAAGCTGAAATGATGTCCACTGCCGAGGTCGATCGAGAACTACGAATCCGTATTCATAAGTTACACGTCTCGCGATTCACAGAGATACAGCAGCAAACTATGCGCAGATGGCCCTTTGAAGCTGAGGTATATACGCGTCCGTTTAATTCTCATTGTCGACCTAATTGTCTACAGATCAAACGACCATACTTCCATGTGAAGCCTTTAGACGAGACTGAACTGATTAATTGGAGAAAATATCTTGACTTCGAAGAGATCGAAGGCGATTTTAGTCGTATTCGATTCCTGTACGAGAAATGCCTAGTCGCCACGGTAAGTTCAACCTGCTCGAGTTATTGAATTATTTTCGTTGTCTCATATGCGCAGGCTTTCTATGACGAATTTTGGTTCAGATACGTTCGATGGCTGTCCGGTCAAGACGGCGATCACACAGAAGATATCCGAAACATCTATCGCCGAGGTAGCGGAATATTTGTGCCGATCGGTCGTCCCGCCTTCCGAATAGCATACGCTCACTTCGAAGAAGCTGAGCGTGATTATGAACTTGCGCGGGATATATTTCAATCAATACTGACAGAATTACCTGGTAACATCGAGACGATTATCGCGAGGGCAAGTTTTGAGAGACGCGTTGCTGGAGTCAATAGCGCGATTGAGGTGTACACCATGGCGATAGAGTCAGGATCGTGCGATGTCTACACGAGGGGCGCACTGATTGCCGAATGGGCTCGGTTGCTGTGGACTGTGAAGGGCTCGCCTGACGACGCCAGGGCGTTGTTTGAAAAGTACGCGGATCATTACTTGGATAGCAGGTACTTTTGGGTAAATTACCTTCAATTTGAGATCGGACTTCCGTCAAGCTTGGAGACCGAGGCCGAGAGATACAAGTATATATCAAAGGTTCACAGCGATATTCGGGCAAAAGCTCGACTTCCGCCATTGACGATCAAGGATCTGTCACACACATATATGGTATACTTACTTGAGCGGGGTGGACCAGGCGCTATTAATGAGTATAGTGAATTAGACGTGGAAGTCAACGGGTAAGTTGCTCATGTTCTCCACTGTGTAATCACTTATCAATCAGTATCACTAGTCCATTTTCCATGCAGAGAGAGCACAAGCGAAAACTTGCTGAAGACGGATCCGAGGAAACAATGAATAAGCGGCTTAAGAAGATCAATGGACAGCCAGTCGAGGAATTAGAGGAATCACGTAATTATGCGATGGATATTCCCGCAGCAGACTGAGTGTTGTAACATAGCATGTACGATATAGATAGTGTTGGATAGCTTGGGGTTTTTACTCACCTGCATGTGGCTTCTACAATAGTATGGTATGGATCTGTTTGCAAAAATTTATACTTCTACGTGAACGATTCTGCAAAAGTGTCATCCATAAGTAACTAATCATGAGAGTTTGGCTATAGTCGATTGGCATTTACTTGAGTAGATCACTCAGGATAGTAGTACCCCTTGAAGCCACGCTAAGCCCGTAACGCCGTTAAACCGATACTATTTTCTGTAAAAATTCGCATCAAGGCCATTAATACATTTCAATAAACCGACAACGTTGCTAAACCGATATGAAATGGCTGTAAACGTTATCAACTTAACGGGGTTCTTCTGCTATCACATTGAACGCGGTCGATCATGTGAACAAAATAGTCACAACAGGCAAGCAGATTACCCGGTACTAGAGGCGGTTTGCTGATACGCGACGACGCGTCGGCCAATTGGAAAATCGTGATCGCGCGCGATTTTTGTGCACCTCCCAATCTGCTGCGGTAGATTATATTAATTACTCACTTTCCCGACTGCCTTCCTACTGCGTGTCCAATTCCATTCTTAAGTCCAGTATCAGTATCGTGGTAACCAATCGACGATTGAAAAATGTGTGTAAACAATGCATTATAAATGAGATGATGTCAAATTGAACGCTAACCGTCTGTAGGTCGAGAAATGCCGGGGGTTCGAGAGTCCGCGGACCGTGAGTACTCCAGCTGTTACTTCTGTGTTTGTCCGTCATGCAGAACTGATTTTGATGAAGGAATTCTGCTTTGACGGAGTTTTTGAGGGTAAGTGCCACAGGTCGGATGGTATATTTGTGTGATCAACATAGAGTTACTAAGAGAAAGTAGGAGCGCGGGATCGACGCCAATGCCATTCGTCATCGCTACGAGGAAACGATTCAGCAACAAGCTACTGCATCATCGGATACAGTTGTTACGGTATCCGGTTCAAGCTCGACATCTAGTTCTAGGAGTCACGAAGTGGAGACTAGGGTGTCGTCCACTTCACGATCCAGGAAACGGACCAAAAAGAAACGGGAATATTCTGATGATGAAGGCGAGTTGTTGTCAAGGATGACTCGTCCAAGGCCAGGCCAAATTGATTTTTGCGCGGAGTGCCAGTGTCGATTTACGGTGACTGCATATTCCAAACCTGCGAGAGATGGAAACGGACTTTTATGCCACTCTTGCGGTTCCAAATATGCGCAGGAAGAAAAGCAACAGAAGAAAACACAAATTTCATCTAGAAAAAGGAAGAAATCGATTGCTGCTGCGCTTTTGGATAAGCAGGAATTTGCGGTGCCAAACTTGCAGGACTTGTGTATTAAAATAATCGCCAAGTACATCGACGACGTGGAGATATTGGGAGATATTGGCGACTTCAACATGGAGAAGATTGCGAGAATTCTCTCTAGAAACCGTTCTCTGAAAGATAACACCGTGAAGCTCTTTCTAGGACCGTCAATTAAGCGGCTACATTTTTGGGATTGCTCTAGTATGTGATACAACTGCGAACGCAATTATCGGTTGGGAATACTAACTATTATTTAGACCTGTGTTCTGACAGCTTGGAGTTAATAGCAAGCTACTGCCCTTTATTAGAATCTCTCACCCTTTCCATGTGTGGTCAGATTACCGACAAGGTTATCGACTACTACTCAACAAACTTGCGAAACCTGCATTCGCTGACGGTCAACGGCGGATTTCTGGTCACTTCAGGATGCTGGGTGAGGTTCTTTGATACTATCGGATCGCAGTTGGTTCGATTCTCGGTTGCAAACACGTTAAGATTTAACCGAAATCCGCTCGAAGCTTTAGTGAGGAACTGTTCAGGTACCTTGGAAGAGCTATCGTTTTCTCGAGTAGGCTCCTTGCAGGACGAGGATATTCCATTGTTGCTGCAGTTACCAAAGCTCACGGCATTGGAACTGAGCTATATGAGAAGTGCTATAACCGACGATTGCATGATAGGTCTCTTACGTCTGGTTGGTTCGCAGCTGGTAGCTCTTAATCTTGACGATTCTGGCGATCTCTCGGACAAATTTTTGGTGGAAGGTGTACGACCACACTGCGGTCGCCTACAGAATTTATCACTAGCACTAGGTGACGGCTTTACGGATGTTGGTGTTCGTGATCTTTTCAAAGACTGGGAATTGAACAACGGATTGATCAGCGCCAATTTCTCGCGATGCACGAATGTCGGCGATGAAGGCATTCAAGCCTTGATTGATCATTCCGCAAAGACTCTAGTAATTTTGAACTTAAATTCGATATACAACTTAACGTCAGCCACGTTCCGGTTACTGGCATCATCGGATTGCGAATTTTTATCGCAGTTAGATTTTGGATTCGTGCACTGTGTTGGGGACGAAGAGATTGAGGTGCTGACGGAGCGTTGCAAGTCACTTCAATTGATCGAAGCATACGGCAATATTAGAATATCAGAATTTGCTAAGCTCAAACGAGGAGTGAAGGTAGCGGGGAGGCAAAGTGATTCACTTTAGTACTTTGATGCACTTCACATTTACAGATATTTTATGCCGTTGCAGATAAATAAGGAAAATTTTCTTATAAGACGCATAATTTGCCTCGAATGTTTTCCATATTATGTGTAAGTTAATTAAATAAGCACTGTTACAATTCCCTACGTATAATCCGAACTCACGTTAGCGTGGCTGGAGCAGCGGCGACGACGTGGCACTCGCCACATACAGCAAAACTGTTAGTCCCCGGTGCCTCCATCACGAAAAACACCGACGCGCATCAAAATTCTTCTCAGCACCGACTCATTTTCAGCTCAGGCAGATCCCAGTACAGTCAATAGCACTACGTCTGCAGTGTAAATTACTGCGTCCGATAGGCACCTGCCGGATCACAATTGGCCTCGACTGCTTGCTCTTCCTGTTGTCGCGTCGCTAACCATGGGTCCGACCCTCCCTTTGATTACGGCCGCGGAAGTGGCGGCTCACAACGGTAAGAAGTCGGCATACATAACTCTGCACCATCGGACAGTCTACGATGTCACGTCTTTCCTCAACGAGCATCCCGGTGGCGCTGAGTTGATTCTCGAGTATGCTGGCAAGGATGTGACTGGGATCATGGCCGACATACTTTCCCATGAGCATTCTGAATCAGCCTACGAGATCCTTGACGACTATCTCATTGGTATCCTCGCTACACCAGAGGAAGAAGCGAATCTTATGGCACCAGGAGTTGACAAAGATGCCTACGTCCTCACCGGCGTTGCCTCCGAAGAGGAGCTTTCCGTTACCACGGACTTCGACCGGGACTACAAATCCCACAGCTTCTTGGATCTTCGAAAGCCTCTGCTCATGCAGGTGTTATGGGGAAAGTTTTCAAAGGAGTTTTATCTTCAGCAAGTGCACCGTCCGCGACACTACGGCAATGGCTCGGCTCCTCTGTTCGGGAACATTCTTGAGCCGCTCAGCAAGACTCCATGGTATGTTATCCCTATTGTCTGGCTGCCCTGTGTTCTCTATGGCACATATCTTGCTAGTCGCGGCTTGTCAATTTGGGCACTTGTCCCTCTTTGGTGTATTGGCCTTTTCATCTGGACCTTTGTTGAATACATATTGCATCGCATGCTCTTCCACATTGATGATCGCCTCCCCGACCATCCCGTCGCCCTGACCTTGCACTTCCTTCTCCACGGCGTTCACCACTACCTCCCAATGGACAAGCTCCGGCTCGTCATGCCTCCGGCGTTGTTTGTGATTCTCGCGACGCCATTCTACCGTCTGGCCCACTTCCTGTTCCCGTATCACATCGCCATGGCCATATTCTGCGGCGGTATCTTCGGTTACATCTGCTATGACTGTACGCACTACTTCCTCCACCATGCCAACTTGCCGGCTTATATGAAGGAGCTTAAGAGCTATCATCTCGAGCACCACTACAAGAACTACGAATTAGGTTTTGGTGTCACCAGCAAGTTCTGGGATGTTGTCTTCGGTATGTGCATATCGCGCATTTAGCTTACTAGTGAACTAATACGTGGATGTAGGCACTGAATTAGTGGACACCAGTGCGCGGTCAAAGGCGACATAATAACGATCACGACCTCTCTCACGTCGCCAATGTGGGTTTCGACGGAGAATTCAACTTATAATCGAAGATTTAGACTGCTTGACTGGATATGTTCTGTTAGATGTCTTATCGTTTGGGTAGGAGGAGTAATCTTAGCAATAACGACTCTTCTGTTCGCCTAGTCTGTAATTTTCCGATGATGTATTTTTTGTTGCGCGCCTTTTTTTTGTATGGATAACGCTGGGCACATTAATTTTATGGACAGGAGTTAAACGTTTTTGCGTTTTCTAGAGGCTTTCAATGTTTATGAATAACCGTTTTTAGGGTTACTTTACGTTTTGTAGTTTGATTGTGCGCGCTTTTCACCGCAAATAAGTTATTGGTTTGGAGATGTTGCTGGGCTGCAAATGAGGATAATATTGTAACCTATTTATGTTTTTTAGTGACAAAGGTGAGCGCAGACATTTCGACCCTCATGTTATAGCTTCTCGCGAGGCTTAAGGATATATAGCCGCGCTGCAATTTAGTTCCATTCTCTTGCTGTGGGTAGTCGTGGCTTGGCGAACAACTCCCTCGCATTCCGCAAGAAAAACGTTTCCAACGAATCTGACAAAAAAAAGTCATAGGATAGGACACTATATATACTATATACAGCCAAGAAGATGTAAAATCGTCTTGATGAAGGGAAAAACCGTGAATATATGAATATATGTACAACTTGCGAAAGCACGAATGCAGCTCCGAATAAACGTCACGCATCAACCGCGAACCCAATAACACAACCAACAACAGTGCGAACCTGTTATAATACATAAAACGGCATTCCCAAAAAATATAAACGAGAAATCCAATAGCCAAGGTGCGGACGAACGAATTTAAATTGTGTCTATGCACCCGAACTGCCATATTTCAGTGCCCAGTCTTCAAACGCTTGTAATCCTTCCTTTGAAACGCTCGGCCTGATATTCCTCAAACTGGCTTCGAAATCGATGAATTTGACTGGCCGAATTTGGTCCCGAGGCGTAGATAAAAGTGCCTCGCCTAGGGCGCGAAGAGGACCCATCGCGGCGTCTTTCGCGACAGCAGTGATATCTGATCCCGAGAAGCCTATAACTCATGAGTATGTGCTGAGCGGTTACCATACATGATCAAACGTACCATCGGTTGATTCAACTAACTTGTCTATTTCCACCTCGCTCATATCATGCACTTGGTACTTCAACAACGTCTCAATCTGCTTCTTGCGGGTCTCAGGCTCCGGTAACGGTATATACTGTCTCCTGACGAAACGTCTCCTGGCAGCCTCATCTATGGCCCACGGCAGATTCGTGGCCGCAAGAACTAACACCCTTTGCGCGTCATCGCCGTCTTTATGCTCCTTCCCTGCAGCCGCATGGGCAAGGTCACTCCATTTTACAAGAAACTCGGTTTTAATTCTTCGCGACGCTTCATGTTCACCGGTATCGTTTCGTGTAGACAACAACGAATCAATCTCGTCCACAAAGATAATCGACGGAGCTAATGCACGCGCAAGTGCAAATAGTGCACGCACAAGTTTCTCACTCTCGCCGAGATACTTCGACGTCAGCGACGACGCCGAAATGGCAAAGAATGTGCTCTGCGACTCAGTCGCTACTGCACGCGCAAGCATAGTTTTTCCCGTTCCTGGCGGGCCAAAAAGTAGCATTCCCCTCGCTGGTTCGCGAAGTCCTTTGAACAAGTCCGGCCGCAAGAACGGATAAACAACAGTCTCCTTCAAACTCGTCTTAGCTTGTTCCAAGCCCGCAATGTCGTCCCAGTGGACTTCGTCGCCTTTCACTACAATCTCGTTCAGAATCTGACGCGCAGCAGTTTCGTCAACGCCGGTAATATTCTTGACAGCCTCATTCACACGGTTATTCCAGGCCTGGTGTTCAGGATTAGGCGTATGCGGCAACAACGGTGGCAACGGACCACTAGGAGCGGTCGCATTTGAAGAGCTTGTCGCCGGGACAAGTGTTTGGCGTTGTCGTCGGTCCGATTCATGCGCAACGACGGCTGCTTTGCTTCTTGCTGCTGACGCACGCGTCGGTGACATCCTACGTGGAATGCGGTTACCTGGATCCGATTGACTGGATAAGCTGGATGTCAAGCCGTACGGCTGATGCGGCTTCCGCTCCTTCTCTTTCTTCTCCTCCTTGGCCGTGGCAGCCAACGCGGCGGTAAGAGGATTACTAGTGGCAGTTATTCCAGTCGGGGTAGGACTTGTCGGTGTCGAACCTTGTCGACGCTTCGATGGCTGGGGATCTTTTTGCGTTCGTTTTGGTGTTGCTATGGGCGATGCGCCTCGACCTGACAACTTTCCTGATGACTGTGGAAATGGAAAGGTCGATGGCGGTAGTGTAAGGGACTGCGGAATGGGTACCGGGACAGACAGTGACGGCACATCTGACGACGAGACAGGTGGTGATCCCGTAGTTGCCGAGTTCCGTGCGTGCTCCATATTGGATCGCGGAGGTGGCGGGGGTTGGAACGGTGGTGGCAGAGGCGGCGGCGGAGAAGGTGCAGACATAGCGGGCAGTGCAGGCATTGATATGAGAGGTTGGTCGGGTGAGAGCGAGTTCCCGAGTGGCATTTTGCGCCGAGCAAACTTGCCCGGCCTTATCGGGGCTGTCATAGAGTCGGGATCGGATGAGGAGCTCCGCTGATGTAGAGTAACTGGCGGAGACTTCGTGCTACTTACGTCATTTTCTATAGCAATAATCGTAGCCTGAGTAGTCGTCGGTTTCGGCCTGTCATTGACCGTGCGCGGAGCCAGAGACAGCTCACTCCTCGGCGGCGTTGGGATGGCACGTCCGCTACTCCCTGTCTGTTGCTGTGACATTGGCGAAGGAGACCGAGAAGATGAGGGACTCAGACCCTGTACAACTCGTGGCTGGCGTTGCACAAGCTCCGGGCTCGAGCTGGGCGGCGTGCCAGTTGGTGAGAACGAGATTAACGGAGACTGATGTTCATCGTCAACTAGCGAGCTCATTGACAAATTTCGTCGTGGATCTGGGACCGTGTTTGTCGAGGCAACCGCCACAGCAGCGACAGCCGCTGTTGATGTCGAAGTGCTTCCAGGCAGCGACGACGACGAAAAATTCTTAAACGTGGTCTGGATAGCATACTCTTCTTGGTCGTTGGGTTCCGAACTGCGTCGAGATGCATTTCCATTTGCTCCTGATGACGACGTCCAGGCCAAATTCGCGGCCGTTGTCGCTGGAACTGCGAGGCGATTCTTGGTTGACTGGGATATCGCGTGATTGTCCTTCTTCGAGCTCTTCGGACCCCGCAGCGTCATCAGCATCGACTTCTTCGGCGGACTCTGTGATCGAAGCGTATTTGGCCCGTTGGATCCGGTTGTACCAGCAGATAGTGACCGTAACGGGCCGTCCGGGCGCGTTATCTGCTGCTTGCCACGTGCAGTAGATTTAGGCGACGGCTGCTGCTGCTGCTGATTCTGCATTTTCCGCCGATCAGCTCGCAGCTGCTCGTAAACAGTTTTCAATTCTGCTGAAGTCAACGTATTCCCAGCAAATGCAGCCGCATACGCGTACACCCTGTCCTTCGACTGGCGCTCAATGTCGACAATTCGAGCGTACAACGTGATATCCAGCGACGAAACCTGCGGACACGCGACGATCTTTGAGTGCTGGCTCTCGATCAGTTCGAGAGTGTTCAGCCACCCGTCCAGCGCAGCGGCCCCGTTCCCTCGGCCGTCCTCAAACATGGCGTCCACAAATGTGCGGTAGGCTTCCTCGTAGATCCTTTGCAGGACATTGTCGGACGCGGACGCACGCTTCGATTTGATGGGCATGGCAGGATTGTAGGCCGGCCACGAGTAGCTCGCTTTTACAGGTAATTTGCGCCGAAATCGTAATGGAGAGGAGAGAGGAAATAGCGCAATCGGGGAAGAGGAGAAGGTCTGGCGGTATCGAGACCAGTTAGTGTTTCGAAGTGGCTTGTTTCAGGGTTGGGAAGTAATAACGCCGCAGACCGAGTGACGATCTTGGAAGTTATAGTTAAGGCCCTGCACCATTCAACAAAGTGCCACTTTTTCATACCAATTTTTCGCTCAATCTAGTTAGTCACAACCGAATTGGGAAGAAACACTTTTTTGAATGGTGCACTCTGAAAAAAAGTACCACTTTACCACTAGTCCTAATTCAGCCAAAAAAAAGCGCTTTATCGCAAGGGTTCATTTTCCCATACAAACTCGAA